>JAULJZ010174576.1:0-23649 GCA_032270985.1 Heliamphora pulchella
CAATTCAAAGTGACTAAGTTCAACCTTAATCATTTTATGTAATCCAAATCAAACATTAGTTTAAAACTCAATCCCGTACTTTTAAATTCTTAAATTTGTCCCCTAGTTTTCTAAGTCTTCCCAAAATGGATTTTCGACTCAAATTATATATTCTCAATCATACGTAGGTTTCTCTGAAACATTAATTCTAGTTTATGAAAATCAACTCAAATCAAAGTAAAGCACTTAGGATAGTCAAACTCCTACCTCTTGATGCCAAACATCTTAGAGTTTTGTTCAAGATCACAAACCCTAGGTTCAGTCAAGGGTTGAGGCTTCATAAAGCTTCGAATTGGTCGATCGTTCCTCAATTTTTCTCTAGTGACCTTCAAATTAACGTTCCAATTCACCAATTGCTGAAACACAAACTCACCTTTAAGCTCAAAGCTCGCCATTAATGGTGGCACAAAAACAATACTGAGAAGGAAGGGAATTCGGTCAGTGAGAAATTCAGCTTCTAGTTATTTCGTTGCATGGCTCTCGACTCGAGTAGCTTACATCTCCACCGAAAACAAAACCCGGGAAAGACCTCGTCGCCACCATCGGAATCCTCATCTCCACCGGTGACAAAATTCCTAATCCACAACGCAAGAGAAAACAAAGAAGGGAAGGAAGAGGAAGAGACGCCGGCAGTTTTGGGCATGGGGTTGGGGTTTGTAGATCGTATCTCATCTTTTTCTTGATTTTCTTATCAAATCCTCTAATCCATCTCATGAATGAAGGAAGACGAAGAAACAAACTGAAGGAGAAGAGAGGAAGTCGCGTAGAAGTTGTGAGAGGCATCGAACTGGTGGACCTTGGGGTTTTAAATTATTTCCCTTCTCTTTTCTCAATGGTTCTAGATTCTCCCACCATAAACTAATATGAGAAAATATTATTATTATTTAATAACATAAGTTATTTTATTCCCCAATTTAATGATAAATTCATTTGATATTTATTAAATTTAAAACATTGTTGGATCAATCACATACCAATACTTTAGTGTCCCATCACGCACCAATTACCTATATTATGTATTGATGATCTCTCAAGGTTAATACCATTAATTTTAATCATTATAAGACAATTATTTAATTAATTAAAAAAGAATGTATCGGGGCATTAATTTTATTCCATTCGTTTGGCTTTCTCGCTAGAATGGACGTCGACCAAATGCCCTTCTAACTCGAACCCCGAACTAGTTGACCAGATGCCCAGGGGCAAGACACGTCATCCCAAATCTCCAACATCCATACCCAAGTACCACATAGCATGTAAATGTCAATTATATCCATGATGTGATGTGACTAGGTGGTGAGTAATGTATTCGTGTGGCTTTAGAAGGTTAAGTCGAGTTTAACCTAGTCGGAGATTGTAATGTCCGTGACATAGGAGTTATGCTTGTGGGGCTAAGACGAGTTGTGGGCAGAACTATGGTATGGGTTGTGAAAGTGCGAATCGGTGTCCAGTGATTGTAGTGGCCTTAAGCTCGTGAGATGAGCATTGGTTGTCTAAGGTATGTTGTACCCATGTGAGTTGATGGCGACCGTAGTTAGTGGCCCATTGTGTTTCTATGTTACCAGTAGCCTGACAAGTAGGTATGGTAGAGCGTTTAAAACCTCTTGGAGGTTGATTGTTATGGTTGGGTATGAGGTGTGGTTTTAGGCGCGCTAAGGATTATGTACGTCATAACCCGTGCTATGTCTTGAGCCATGCTATGTCTTGAGCCGTGCTATGTCATGAGCCGTGTGCCCCAAGATTGGGTAAGGACGGGAGCTTAGTGGACGGGAGCGTAATAATCTCCGGCCTAAGGTGTGTCAGGAAGTTTGAGTTAGACATTGTTTGGGGATGTTCTTTACCCTACAGGGTGTTGTTGGTAGTCACAGTGGTATCTTGTGGTTTTGGAGGTCTGTTTGATGACCCTTGTATTTTTTTCTTATGGCATAGTGCTGAGCCGTGCTTCTTGATAAAAGTTGGAAGTTATATGAGGAATGAGTGTGTGGATTAGAGATGTTGTCGATGGCTAGGTTATTGAGTGATGTGCATGTACGAATGATGAGATATATGTCGGAGGCGGTTATGCTTTGATGAGCAATGGTTTGAGATTATTTGAGAAGTTCCACGGAAGTGAGGTTTGTGGCTTAAGCTAGTATTATCATGATTAGGATGGTTGATGTAGTGCAAGATGTTTGATAAGTGTGAGTGTGTGAGGCTGATAGGGCCTGTGATGGATGTTGTTAGTATAGTTAACCCTGTCATCTTAGTATGACATGTTGACCTGAGGATATTCTATGAGGGGATGATGTTGGTAGTGGGTGACCTGGCAGAAGGTCTAGAGGTGGTGATGTCATATTATCCTATGGGACAAGCGCTAAGATGGACCGTTTGGCCAAGAGTGGGTAGGTGAGGTTCGTTTGCTTGTGTTGTATGTAGTTACTCTCATATTTGGCTAGCTGTGTGTCGGTAGTACTCGTGTAGTAACATAAGAGACGGGTGTTCTGGATTAAGCATTCTGTGTTTTCTTTTGGGTGTACTAGAGCCGTGAGTTTGGGATTGTAGCATGTTTACTACCTATCCGTTTGGTTGTTGTTTATCCTTTGGGAATCATGTAAGAGTAGCACAATCCTGTGAGAAGATGTCGTGGAAGTGGTGCGAATGTGTAGTGTTATGCCTTTGTGGGTACGCAGTGAGGGTCTTGTGAACGTGCGAGATGCATCGTTTAGGGATAAAGGAGTGAATAGTAGCCGGTGTGCTTGAGCAAGATCAGAGTTTGAGAACCAAGTGTGGCAAGTGATGTACTCACAATGATTGGGAATCGACAACATTGGTATTGTGATACTGAATGTCATTCTAAAGACTAGTAGCTAGCATCTTGAAAAGCCGAGTAGTTGGTGGTGGCCTGAGAAGGTAGTGGTGTTGAGTGGGAGTCTTTAGTTGACTCGTGGTTCCTCTAGGAGGAGAGAGGCCTCGTAGTTGGTTATCCGACGTGATTGTTATACCCTGTTGAGGATTTAAACGCTGAGACTTATGATTGGTTCTTGTAGAGCGATTTTTGGGAAAGATTAAGATTTTCCCCCTTAAGCCTTATGAATTCCTTTGGGTTCCTTTGGGTGTGCCTTGACCGATGTGCCTTCGGGATGGTGTGAGTGTAGGCTTGGTTCCTCGCTGTTTCTTAAGGGAGTGGGTTGCCTGATCATGTGAGCTCGAGTATTTGGGGGAGATTTTTTGAGATGTGTTCTGATTTTCACTGTGTGTTAGCCTCCTAAACTCTTGAGTGAAGGAGATCCCTATTGAAGTGTCGATGACTGAATTGCTCACATGGTGAGTTCTTGAAGATCAATTCGTATTCGTTTGATGTTTGGGCTGTGTGGCTCTTATGGAGTTGGCATTAGACTGTTTGTAGTATTGGCGTGAGTCGCCCGAAAGTTGTTCTTAAAAATCTTTTGTGAAATGGCCCGTAAGAGCAAGCTCATTTGTTTAGATTGGGGCACGAACGTTATTTGTGTAAAGAACAAGTTTTCTCGTGGGAATGTGGGCGACGTTGAAGGGTGATGTAATTCTGAGGATTCCAGTGGAGATGCGTGGTAACCTGGTGTGAGTACGTGGGAGTAGTACGAAGTTGCATGAGACCAGTGGAAGGATAAAAGTGAGGGTACATGAATTAATCTGTTTGGTTCTTATGATCGGCCTCGGGTATGTCGAGTGCCATGATGAGTTGGGGATAAAATGGAATAGTAAAATGATTCTTGCTTCTATTGCGTGGTGGGAAACGTGTCAAAGGATTAAGGGATATTGGGAAGGAATTTTAGGGTTAAGTGTTAGTAGTAATTGGCTGAGAGATATGGTTGGGTTGTATTGGTAAGTATATGCATGTAGAACGTTTGGTCTAAGTGGCATGTTCAGCCCTGGTGACTCTGGAAGTTCAGGTGGCAATATTAGTCTTGACGGTTGTAAGGCTAGAGTGCTGCAACGCGAGATAGTGATGTGATTTCGAGTTTGTGTTTGTCAGTTGATTGTAAGGGCTTGAATGACATTATGGGTGAAACACGTGTGACCCGTGTGAACAATGTCAGAGTTTGGTAATGTATGTTTGGTTTGTGGGAGTAATCCTCGGTGTGCGCTTGAATGAGGCAATGAGAAACTTTATGGTATTTCAAAAAGGAGAGTAATGGTCTTTGCAGACAAAGGCGGAGAATGCTTAGACCAGTATTAATGGTGGGTTAATTTAGAGTTATGTGCTTGGTTGCTTGTGGGGGATTCGCACTCGGTGTGAGTTATGTTTCAGAGCATTGATGGAGTAAGTTTGACCCTTATTCGACAATGTTGGTAGAAACCTCGTGGTAGTGAGACCGTTGACGCGAAGGCTATATTTGATAATGGTTGTTCTTCGGGAATGTGCTCGTGTTGTGAGATGGTAGTCATGGGATGATTATTGGCGATTGATGAGGGAGCTGTTGACTCTAGTCCCGGTGTTGAATTTCGAGGACGAAATTTCCTAAGTGGGGGATGTTGTGGTTACCCGACCCATTTTAATTTAAAAAGGATTAACTATGGATTTTGGGTAAGAATTAAAACATTATTTTGGTAAGTCATTGGAGGGTAATTTGAGCTTGAACACGCTTGTTAAGACTTGTTCGGTGATGAAAATTAGGTTCCAAAAGAGGTCGAGACAAAAATAAGCAAAAAGGGTGCGAAGAAAAGTGACATACATTCACTATTTTGGTCATAACGTTTTGTAAAAAATGAATTTTGGAATGAGGTCAGATCCATTGGAAAGTAGACTTTTGGGGCTTCAGTTTGAGTACAAGAATGACCCTATTGGGGTACGGATGAAGGAGATATTCGTGTTCAAAGTTGAACCAATAGTGCAGCCGCGGAGACCGATCGATCGGTCTCCAGACCGATTGATCCGTTTGTGTTGGGCAAAGACTATATGTTTTCGGTGAAAGATCGAAAACTTGCGCAATGTAAGGTAGGTCCTTCCATCGAGTTAATCCTTGTAAAAGCATGCTCTTGGACTGCCCACCCATCGATGTTTTCGAGGGAAACCGAAAATGTGTGCTCTTCGTGTCGGGCTATAGATTGGATATTTATCTCACGGATCTCACGTGGACCGGTGGTGGTAAATATGCCTGGGTCTATAGGTGCCGTCCGGTTTCGGTACTTGAATGAATTAATAAAAATATATGGGGTTGGTAAAACCTTAATTGGATAAATTGAAAAAATGATGTGATATGAAAATGTGTTGAGTTGGTTGAGAATGATAAGATGATTGAGTAAAATGATTGATTTTACCGAACTGTGGGGTATTGAACTATAATTCTTTTATACGAAACTTGGTTATGAATTGAGAAAACCTTGAAAATGAGCGGTTGAGAAAATGAAGATTTTCTAGAAAGGTAGACTCGGTTTGGATTTGGAAACATTTGGAAAACGCGTGGTGTATGTGTTGTGTACGCGTGCGTGTGTGCGTATATGGGTAATAAGAACTTAAATGGGACACACACATGTATATATATATATATATGGAAGTTGAAATGAAAGAAAGCTAAATGATGATTTTTGTAAGAAAAATCGGTTATGTGGCGAATTTTGTAAGAAAATAGAACTAATATATTTAACAATTTTATGTATTGCACGTCGCATAATCACCCTCCCATGTCATGCACATCTACATTCATCGTTAATCATTTTTCTTACGAGCCTCGGCTCACGTTGTCTAACAACATTTCAGGTAATTTTGGGGATCGAGTTATCTCCCGGAAGAGTGTGCATTGAGACCTCGTTAGGTTGTCACCTTTGAAGACTCTTGGAGCATGAGTAGGTTATTATGTTAGAGAGTTTTGTTATCGTATCTTTGTTCGATCGTTGTTTGTAAAGCCTTAAGGCCTTCGGTACATCCTTTATATGCATGTGAGGACGATGGGTTTGGTTGTATGTTCTTTTTATTTTTAAATCTTTTTATGGATCTTGCAAGGAATTTCCTTTTTCAAACTGTTTGGTGTTATGAACCTATGAAATTTCCTCTTTTAAACGTTATTACTTTTATTAAAAGATGCTGTATGATACCAAAAGTGTTCCAAGTTTTGAAAAAAATAGGTTTTTGGCTTGAAAAGGGACATGGAGCAAGACAGATTGATAGACCAATCGATCGGTCTATCGATCGGTGTTGTGGTGCTCTCGGTACTCTTATGCAGGCGAGGGACTGATTGATCAGTCTAGGCAAAAATTGTATTTTTTTGTTTTGTTTTGTTTCTAAGGCTCAGCTTTTGGGGTTATTTTCTTCTCCTTTAAACCTATCCTTTATTTTAAATTAAACCCTCGATTGGGCATTTTTTTTAAGGTTTGAACTCATTGTTCGTTTCGTTTCAAATCATTTTGATCACGATAAGCCTTGGTGGGTTTTGGTTTATAAAACGGGTTTTCTTGGGTGGTTCACGTGGCCTGGGTTTCGGAGCGTTACACTGTCCCAAGATCTCTTTGAGCATTCAAGCTTCTCTTATGGGGATTGAGCCTTTTTGGGGTTTTTCAGGTTAAAATAGGGTTTCGAATTAATTAAGGTTTCTCTTATTCATGTAGCGACTCATGATCTCGTTATCTATCCGTCACTAATACTAGGCTTTGAGCCGGGTTGTTACAATCTACCTCTCTAAAAATGAATTTCATGCTCGAAATTTCATATCATACCTCAATCTGCGAACAACTGGGGATTACTTACCTTCATAACTTCTTCCCGCTCCCATGTTGATTCTTCAATCCCGTTGTGCTTCCTAAGAACTCGAACGAGTGGAATGGTTTTGGCTCCAAGAATCTTGTCTCGTTATTCAATAATCCTTACCGGTTGTTCTTAGAATTTGATATCCTCATCAACATAGAGTTCCTTCCAGTCCAGAATGTGGGTAGGATCAGGTTCGTACTTCCTCATCATCGACACAAGGGAAACATTATGAACGCTGGCGAGTTGCGGTGGTGGAGCTAAACGATATGCCACTTTCCCAACCTTGGCCAGAACCTCGAACGGCCCGATGTATCTTGAGGCTAGCTTCCCTTTTTGGCCAAAGCATATCACCTCTCTTCGTGGTTGAATCTTCAGGCATACATAATCTCCTACTTCAAATCGTAGCGGTCACCATCGTTGATCTGCATAGCTCTTTTGTCTGCTCTGTGCAGTGGCTATTCGTTGCTAAATGAGTTAGATCTTCTCGGTAGTCTCTTGTACCAGGTCAGGTCCTAAAAGTGTATTTTCTTCTGCTTCAGTCCAGCAAATCAATGAACAGCATGGTCTTCCGTAGTGGGCTTCATATGGCAGCATGCCAATACTGTATTGATAGCTGTTGTTATAAGTAAACTCAACCAATGGTAAGTGTTTCTCCCAATGACCCTTGAAGTCCCTGACGCAGGCTCGAAACATGTCTTCTAGTGTCTGAATTGTACGTTCAGATTACCCATCAGTCTGTTGATGAAAGGCAGTGCTAAAACAAAGCTCTGTTCCTATGGCAGTCTGCAAACTTTGCAAGAATCGTGAGGTGAAGTGTAGATCTCGATTTGACACGATAGATAGTGGAATTCCATGAAAACATATGATTTCCTAAATGTAGTTCTAGCTTAAGGTTCCCATCTTTTCCAAAGTTCCAACTGGTAGGAAATGTGCTGATTTAGTGAGGCGATCTATTATTACCCAGATAGAGTCGTGTCTTGCTGGTGACCTTGGTAGTCCAGAGACAAAGTCCATAGTGACGTAGTCCCACTTCCACTGAGGTATCTCCACGAGTTAGAGGTTCCCTTCTGGTCTTTGGTGCTCGGCTTTTACTTGCTGACAGGTAAGGCGTTTGGCTACAAAACTTGCTATATCCTTCTCCATGCCATCCCATCAATAGTGCCTCTTCAAATCATGATACATCTTTGTCTCTTTGGGGTGGACAGCAAAAAGTGACTGGTGGTGCTCGTTTACGATGTCCCGTCTCAAATTCTTGACATTTGGTATGAAAAGTCGTCCTAGGTATGTCAACAGCCCGTGTTTGTTAACTACCCATCCTAGCTTTGATTCCTCCGTAATCAGATGCCTTCGAATAAATTTGGACTCCTGGTCGTACTTTTAGGCTTCCACGATTTGTTGATGAAGATTTGTTGCCATTGTTAGGCAAAAACAGTTTCCATTCTCCGATTCTAATGGTTGGAGTCGGAATTCGTTGAGCGTCCCTATCATGTCCCATTCTCTTGATGCTATACATGCCATCATACTTCTCGTCTTTCGACTAAGGGCGTCAGCCACCACATTAGCCTTGCCCGAGTGATAAGCTAATGTAAATTGATAGTCCTCTAAATACTCCATCCAGCGGCGTTGTCTCATATTAAGATCCTTTTGGCTGAACAGATATTTCAAACTTTTGTGATCAGTAAAAAGCTTAAATCGTCCTCATTATAGATAATGCCTCTATAACTTTAGTGCGAACACCACTATTGCATGCTCCAGGTCGTGGGTAAGGTAATTCTACTCATGAGATTTTAATTGCCTTGACCCATAAGCTACCACCTTTCCGTTTTGCATTAGTACACATCTTAGACCATCCTTTGACCCATCACAATACACCGTGTATCTAACTTCTCTTTCGGGTTTGATCAGGATTGGGCACTGGTCAATCTTTTCTTGAGCTCTTGAAAGGCCGTTTCACACTTATCACTCAACTCAAACTTCACCCCTTTTTGCTTTAATCTGGTCATTGGGCCTGCGAGTTTTGAGAAATCTTAGATAAATCTTCGATAATACCCTGCTTGTTCTAGGAAACTACGAACTTCAAAAATATTCTGAGGTGGGTTCCACTCCAAAATAGCATCTACCTTGGCAAGATCCATAACTATTTCTTCCTTAGACACTAAGTGTCCCAAAAATTTCACTTCGAGTAACCAGAATTCACACTTGCTTGCCCTAGCAAAGAGTTGCGAATCTCTTAATTTCTACAAGACAATTCTTATATGCTGCTCATCTTCTTCCTCTGATATGGAGTATACTAGGATATCATCTATGAAGAACACTACAAATTGGTTGAGATATGGCTGAAAAAGTTTATTCATTAAATTCATGAAAACTGCTGGGGCATTGGTTAAACCAAATGGCATGACTACAAATTCATAATGTCTGTATCGTGTCTTGAAGGCTATCTTTGGTATATCCTGCTCCTTGACTCGAAGCTAGTGGTATCCGGAGCGAAGGTCGATCTTTGAGAAACACATAGTTCCTTACCCCAAACTCCAAAGGCCTCCTCCTTTGATCGATAAATCTTAGTAATCTTTTTCGTCGTTTCCCGCACCAAGTCGGGTCCCAACACTGCTGCCTTTCCCACATCTATTTAACATACTAACGACCTATACAGCCTGCCATATAAGGCCTTGAAAGGTGCCATTCCAATGCTAGATTGATAGTTATTGTTATACGCAAACTCTGCCAACTACAAATAATCCTCCTAAGAACCCAAAAAATCGAGCACACAAGCTCTCAGCGTGTCGTCCAAGAACTGTATAATACATTCGGACTGACCGTCTATTTGAGGATGAAAAGCAGTGCTAAAATGCAAAGTCATCCCCAAAACTACCTAAAGACTCTGTCAAAAGCACGATGTAAAGCGCGGGTCTTGGTAAAAAATAATAGATACAGGTACTCTGTGTAACTAAATAATCTCACTGACATACAGCCTACTCAACTTGTCCACAGAATCCTTCACTCGAATGGAAAGAAAATGTGTAGACTTTGTCAGTCTATCAACCACAACCCAAATAGCGTCATGCCCCTTAGGTGATCTAGGAAGTCTAGATACAAAATCCATTGTGATGTTCTCTCACTTCCATTTCGATATTGGTAACGACTGTAGCAACCTTGCTGGCCTCTAATTTTCTACCTTCACTTGCTAACAAGTAAGGCATCGAGAAACAAATTGAACCACATCCCTCTTCATCCCTTTTCAACGGAAGAGATCATAATACATCATAGTGCCTCCCGGGTGCACTACAGGACGAGAATGGTGAAAATCCCGTAGTACATCGCCACGACACAACTCTGGCACAAACGTTCTCCCTACAAACCTCATACTCTGATCCAAACTCACAACCCATCTTTTGGTGTCTTTCCTACTAGCGACGCGGTCCCGTAACATCTAAGCTTTCTAATTTGTCTATTGAGCCTCCAAAACACAGGCAATCAACATGGATCGCGAAACCACTGAAAATAGGGTCGCACAATCCTCTATCTCTCCGAGACACAAATCAAAATCATCAACCTCCACGAGCATGTCCCACTCTCGCATGGCAACCGAAGCCAACGAACTATGAGGCCTTCTGCTAAGAGCATCGACCACGACATTGGCCTTTCTGCGGTGTTATTGGAGATCAAAGTCGTAGTCCTCTATAAACTCCATCCACTTTCGCTGGCGTTGAATCAGGTTCTTATGAGAAAACAAGTATTGCAAACTCTTGTGATCTGAGAAAACCTCAAAATGCTCACCGTACAGATAGTGCTACCATGCCTTTAAGACAAAAACCACGGTTGCCAACTCCAAGTCATGTGTCGGATAGTTTTATTTGTGAGTCTTTAACTACTGAGATTCGTAAGCCACAACCTTACCTTTCTTCATCAAGACACATCCCAAGCCATCATGCGATGCATCACAATAAATCGTGTATCATAAACCTCGCTCCGAAATAATTAACACTGGTGCACTGGTCAATCTCTTCTTCAGTTCCTGAAAAGCTAACTCACAAGACTCACTCCAAATAAACTTAACTCCCTTCCGTGTAAGGCGAGTCATCGGCACAGCGAGTTGAGAAAAATCTTTCACAAATCGTCGGTAGTAGCTGCTGATGTTTTAGGTCTTACGTGGGAAGCACCAGATATCTATTGATTTTAGAAAAATATTCTTTTTCTTTTTAAAACAAAAGTCCAAGGTATCTGAGCATCCTTTTTTGAAAAATAGAGTTGCCACTTAGTTTTTGAAAAAAATCAAGAAAAACAAAAAAGAAGACTGCAGGTCTTTTAAATACATAACTAGAGAAAAAGAGAGTTTGGGGGCTAAGGTACGAAAATGAAAGGGGTTAGGAACCTTTTTTGCCCAATCGTGAGGTTGGCCTCTACTTTGTCAATATTTGTTCTTGTTGTAAACTTTTTAAAAGTAACATATATAGAACGGGAGATTAAAGAGATTTCAAACAAAAGCAATCAACAAAACAAAATCATAAATACGATTCCTAGGGTCATGCAACTTGGTTATTACTTCTAGATATGCCACACATATTGTTTGAGCAAAGCAAAGTGAAAAACATGTGAATAAGCGATAAACGAATAAATAAGATTCTAAGGGTCACGCAACAATATTTCTGTCCCTATCTTGATATAAGCAGGCTATATAAAACATGTAGAAGAGACTTAAACATCATATTTAAGCTACTGGACATGCACAAAATTCTTGGCCGTAGCAACAATTGTTGTGGCCGTGACAAAAATAATCACAAAACAGGCAGTCGTGGCAACAATAGGGTTACCACAAAGAATAAATAAAACTATCTTACGGCCGTAAAAAATAAATGTCGTGGCCATGGTTTTTAAGGGTACATAAAATGAATATACATTGCACAAGGCTTAAAATAAGTTCAAATGAATAGGATATGTAGGACAAAAATCATAACCTATTGGTATTAGGTTAGATCCACCATCCTTCATCCTCTATATAAGCAATAACTCTAAACAGTATATACAGGATATCAAATACGAATAACAGAATGTTTAAAACACCTTTTCAAGTTATTGGCCTTACAAAACCTCACGATCGTTGCCAAAGGATGTCATGGTGATAACAATAAAAGAAGACAAAACACGCGACTGTCATATTTGTATAACCTCAGAATATATAGATGTGGAGGTACATAGAATAGAGATCATAACCCATTTGATCTAGGCCATATTTGCCATCCATTACCCAACAAGAAACTAAGTAGAGATATAGAAAGAAAAAAATGCTAAACAGAGCAATAAAAGGATGTACAAACTTATAATAAACAGATAGCAGAGAGTTTTAAAGAGGGTTTGGACATTTTTGACCTTGAAACAAGCTCATGGTTGTAACAATAGGATATAGCGGCCGTGACTATAAAGAGGCATAAATGTACTGTCTCTTATATAAAGTGCATGGCCATGATTGTTGATTTAACAAAACATATGGTCGTAACATAAGAAGGTCGCAGCCATCATATTTAAGAACTTCAGAATGCTTTGAATGTGTTCAGTGTGCTTGTGAGCGTCAAAATAGAATGTAAATAACTGTAAATATATGAAACAAATGGGTATGAATATACTACTAATAATAAAAAGCTTAGAGGAAATAAAAGTTTACATTGAAATGAAGAATGTTTAAGCAATAAAAATAATGAAAACCTTATCCATGACACCCTCGGGAGAAGAAGATGAGGGTTTAAGAAACGTCGTGGGATCCTAAGGTTATCTCGTGCGAATATCCACCTCGGATGGCCTCTTGATGGTGAGAATACAATACCTCTAAGCCAATATATGTGCTCCAAGAACTCCTATGAGGCAAGCAAGAACACGAACGAGGCTCGAAAAGTATAAGATGGATGGGAGAATATCGAATGGGGGAATATTTTGACAGAGTTTAGGCCTCCAAGTATTTCTCTCTCTTATTTTTTCTTGGAAATGCCGCCTATATATAGTCAAGGCAAGCAACACAGACCCCTTCTGAGATGCTGCCACCTATTCAAAAAGGATAATAGTGACAACCGCTACCTTTTTGCTTTTCTACAGTACATGCCGCTACCTTTATGGTGGTGAGAAGAACAACCGTGACTTTCAAAAGTCACGACGTGGATAAAAAAGCAACGGCCGTGACAAAGAAAGTTATGGTTTAGTTTAGGGATGTCAAAAAATATTATGGCCGCGATAGTAAGGACACAAGCTGTTCTAGGATTTTCAAAAATGTAGTAGCCGTGTGGATGGAAATGTCACGGCCTAAAGGTGTTTTTAGGGTTTTGGGGTTTTGAGCCATGTTCGTAATTTTTCTTGCTTAAAAGTATCTTTGAGCATGGTTGTCATTCTTTTGTCATTGGGGTGCATTGGAGATGAATGCCTAAGAATCGACTTGGTCAAATTGGGTTGTCTACAGTAGCTTGTTAAACCCAAAAGCCTGCGGATCTTAAATACATTCTTCAATCGTTTCTAACTCATTACTGCATCGGTCTTTGAAGAATTCACAGATACTCCATCCCCTGATACCACATGTCCATGAATCTTCAACTCAGGCATCCAAAATTCACACTTCTCAAACATCGCATACAATCGATGCTCCCTCAGAAGCTGTTGAGCAACACGTAGATGCTCCTTATGTGTCTCACTCAAAGGTGCGTAGATAAGAATGTCATCCAGAAACACAACCACAAAAATGTCAAGATATGGATGGAATATGCGGTTCATCAAGTCCATGATTATCGTGGGAGCGTTCGTCAAATCGAACGGCATAACCAAAAAGTTGTAGTGACCGTAACGACTTTGGAGGGCAGTCGTCACTATATCTTCTTCCATAATCATCAATTGGTGATATCTCGATCTCAAATTAATCTTAGAAAAATAATATGAACTCTTTAATTGATCAAACAAATCATCAATCCTCAGCATAGGATACTTGTTTTTCATCGTTACCTAATTTAGCTTCCGATAATCATACACAATCTCAAGGACCCATCCTTCTTTCTGGTAAACAAGGCAGAAGCTCCCTACGGTAACGTACTCGGGTGTACAAATCCCTTGTCTAACAATTCTTGAAGCTGAACCTTAAGCTCTCGCAACTCTACTGCTGCAAAAGTATTCACAACATGGAAATAAAAGCGGCTCCCGAAACAAGATCGATAGAATACTCTACCTCACGACTCTCTGGCAACTCAAATAGATCGTTAGTAAAGACATCTAGATAGTCACAAACCACAGGGAGAAACTCTCCTCGAACTCTATCATCCTCATCCAACATGAAAGAAGAAAATAGCAAACTAAGGTTTCCTCAGTTTCATACAACACTAGGCATAGGCACCAAACCATAGTCCCGATCACCCACGAAACAAAAACAATCACCCTCAGGTATACAAATCAACACCCTTTGTCGATCACAATCAATGTAGGCACGATAGGTGGTCAGCCAATCCATCCCTATGATGATATCAAATGTTGCCATGTCAAAAATGATGATGTAACAACCTAGTACGTATTTATTTTGTGATTTTATGTTTTCGATTAAGTGAGAAGATTGAATTAACTTTGAGCGTAGGTGTTATAAAATTTTACCCGTTAATGGTTGAATTAGTTATATGTGAAAGTGAAATTGAGATATATGGTAATGAATGATATTGAAATAGCTGCGCTAATGAATGATTCAAGATATTAAAATGTGAGCAAAGTTGGGAGTTTGAGATGAAATTTAAGGAATTTCGTAGAGTTCTGCTTCATGGGTCACCGCTCTAGCGGTGGGGTCGCTCAAGCGGACTATCGGGAAACTTTTAGAAGATTCTTGAACCTTAGAGAGAGAGTGGGGATTATATATATATATATATATATATATATATATATATAGCCACGTGAAAAAGAGAGAGATCTATTTCTCTTCTTCTTCTTCCACTCTTTGAGAGAGAGAGAGAGAGAGTGAGACAAACCCTAAAACCCTAACCCTCCATCACTCAAATTGAATGATTGAAGCTAGATCGAGAGCAACTAAGGATGGAAATTAAGCTTTGGAACAAGGAGGTGGAAGATGGAGCATTAAGGAGCCAACATCTCTCAACATCAAAACCCTAGAAGGAAGAACTTGGAGAAATATCAAGCTTTTGAGAAAATTCAAGGTAGGATCTAGATTTTCTCATATGTTTAGTGTGATTTGGGTTGATGTTTTGCTTACACGAGTTAGAAATATAGTTAATCTCATGTGGAAGTTGAAAGCATAGTAGGTGTGTGTTAGTTAAGTCGGGTTTTACGAAAATGGATTTCTTGGAGAAGTGATTTAACCATGGTTTTGCAAAATTGTTGTTAAAAAGAGGGTTGTGTGACTTGGAACTTAATGTTTTATGATGGAATTTGGGATTTGAAGCTTAATTTGTGAGTGCTTAAGAGATTTGAGGTTAGAAACACAAAATAGGAGAAAATATGAGTTTTTTTGGGGCACCAGCGCGCTCGAGCGGAGCCCTGTCCGCTCGAGCAGTCAACTAGCAGAGAGTTGGACGCTCGAGCGCCCGATCTCCGCTCGAGCTGACTGGTTGCACAAGGCCAACTTGTTTCATCATATCTCCCTCATCCGAACTCCGAATGGGGTTGTTTTTGTTCTCAAATCGAAGCCCCAGAAGTCCTCTTTCTAACAAGACTACTCTCACAAGAAAAATTTTTTTGTAGAAAAATTTATGATTAAAATAGTGAGGGTATGCCAAATTTTCTTAACCATTTTCTATCCTTTTTGGCGCAAATGTTTTGAAAAATGCTATTTTTATCAATGTTGAACCTTTTTTTATCAAATTTCTTGTCTCTTAGGTTATGGATACAACTATTTCAATAGACTTGGGTTGGGACGCACGTAATGTACCGATTGGTTGGGTTTTTGCGATGAAATAGGTTTGCAACATATAACGAAGGTTTTATGGGTTTCTGAAGGTTGTGGTACGACATAGTCATCTTTGGGCTTGTTAAGCATTCCGAAGAGAACTTGAGTTTCTAACATATATATATATATATCTATAATGGGTGCATTCCGTTTATTTCAAATGACATGGTCATGTGTGAATTAATTATGCGTTTGCATTTCATGATGTTGATAAATGAAATGCGATTTACGAGAAATTATGTGTTGAAATTTATGATTGCATTTGAATTACAAGGAAAGGATTAATTGGAAAGAAAAGGGAAAGTTTGAAACATGAAATGTGAAAAGAGGTACTATGAGTAAATATTTGGGGTGAGAAACCAGTTGTGGGTTGGACTCCTTGGTTTTTAAAAAAATTATGGTATTAGGAATAATGACCGTATGGATTGGAGTGAATTAAGTTGGCCTAGCGGGTCCGCAATGAAAGACTGAAAACTTGCGCAAGATGGGGACCACATGCCCACAGGTTAGCCCCCGAAATGTGGTATTGTGTCGTGGTGAGTTATAGAGCTATCTATTACCCAATGGCTTCGCGTAGCTTATTGGGAATTAATAGGGAGGGGTTTCTACAAGCTGCACCCGACACTGATTCATTAGAAGTGATACGATTTTGCGATAAATCGGGTAATGAAATTGTGAAATGATTTTTTTTTTTGGTGAAAAATAGGATAATAGGATGATAATATTGATAATACAAAAGGACGAATAGGAACAAATTAGCGTGCGTGGGTGTGTGCGTATGAAGGAATAATGATCTGGTAAAGATTTTTAATTTTACTTCGGTTACACC
Source organism: Heliamphora pulchella (assembly GCA_032270985.1). Classification (NCBI taxonomy): domain Eukaryota; kingdom Viridiplantae; phylum Streptophyta; class Magnoliopsida; order Ericales; family Sarraceniaceae; genus Heliamphora; species Heliamphora pulchella. The sequence continues at coordinate 16,480 of JAULJZ010174576.1, forward strand.
CATCACACCGCACAAATCATGCATTTCATTTGAGTTATTTTTTATGCTACGAGCTTCGGCTCATGTACGACTGCTAAACCAATTTTCAGGTTCTGAGGAGAACAAATGGTATAGAGACTATGGATGCATTTTGGGATGGGCTAGAAGATGGGTCTAGTGTTTCTTTTCTTTATGCCATTTGTACACAATGTTTAGGGAAATTATGTAATTAATCTTGTTCCTATATTTTGGATAACTCGAACAAGTGGAATGACATTTTGTTTTGTAAACGATCTTGTGGGACTTAATACATTATTTACAATTTGTTATGCATCGATTAAAAAAAAATATAGTTGCTCAAGAAAACATTTATTTCCAAATGAGTTTTGTACTTAAATCTACAGAAAAATGGAAGTGTTAATGGATGACCTTTAGACGGGTCGGGTTAGGGTTAGTTCACGGGACCCCGGAGTTTGGAGAGTGACAGAATGGTATCAGAGCTCTAGGTTTAAATACCTAGGAGCCGTGGAAAGTAACAATGACCTTAGTTCGTGACATGTTTGAAAAGGTTAGGCACTACTACACGGCATGAGTTGTGTGCTTACATGGGTTTGCGATTGAATTACGTTACGCATGCTATGTGTTTATATGAGCATGGATGGTTGAGTCTTAGGGTGATCTGGCATGCCATAGTCGTCCGATCAACTACTTTGCGGTTCAAAATAGAAAAGCGTTTGGCCGGCGTTCTTTCTATAAGAAATCTGAATTAGTTGCCCGGATTGTCGCATTGTTCTGAGGCTTTCCCTCGGTATGTGAATATGTTATGATGTGATGTGACTAGGAGGTGAGCATATTGTTTCTTGGCTTTAGAAGGTCAAGATGAGTTTAATCTCGTTGGGTGTTGGGATATCCTTGTTATAGAAGTTATGCCCGTGGGGCTAGGATGAGTTGTGATTAAGATGGTGATATGGGTTATGGAAGTATGATCCGGTGGTTGGTAACTATGATGGGTGTAAGCTCGAGAGTTGAGCAATGACAGTTTGGAGTGTGTTGTATTCATTGAGTCGAGGGTAACTGTAGTTAGTTGCTTATTATGTGTTGCGCTACTAGTAGTTTGACGAACAAGTACGATAGATTGTTTGAAACCCCTTGAAGATTGTGTTTGTGGTTGGATGTGAGGTATGGCTTTGGGCACGTTGAGAATTAGGTACGTCATAAGCCGTGCTGTGTCATGAGCCGTGTACCCCAAGATTGGGTATGGACGGGAACATAGTGGATGGGAGCGTAATAATCTTTGGCCTAAAGTGTGTTAGAAAGTCTGTGCTTAGGCACGAGGTTGGGAATATCCCTTACCCTAAGGGGTGTTGTTGGTAACCACAGTGGTATCTTGTGATGTTGAAGGTCAGATTGATGACCCTTGTGTTTTCTTTATGGCGTGGTACTGAGTTGTGTTACTTAATAAAAGTTGAAGGCATATGTGGAAAGAATATATGGGAAGAAGATGTTATCGATAGGTTGGTTGTCGAGTGATGTGTGTGTATGTAAGAGGAGAAGTATATCGATGGTAGTTGTAATGTGGTGAATGAAAATTCGAGGTTGATTGGGAAGTTTCATGGAGAAGAGTTTTGTGACTTGGGTCGTTGTTCCCACGAGTAAGAGAATAAGTTGAATACGTAGTGTTTCGTAAGAATGTAAGAGTGTGAAGTTTGTAGGGAATGGTGTAGATGTTGTCAGTCTTGCTGACTCCATCGTCTTGGGATGACGTGTCGATAAGAGGAGGTCCCATAAGGGGATGAGGTTAGTAGTATGTGACATAGCGTAAGATCTAGAGATGGAGATGTTATCTTTCCTTTTGAGGCGAGGGATTGGATGATGCTGCTTGGTCTATAGTTAGTTGGCGAGGTTCGTTTTGCTCATGATTGCGTATGGTTACTATCATGTTTGGATAGTGATGTGCCAGTGGTACTTGTATGGTGACTTAGGAGATGGGTGTTCTCGGCTGAATGTTTTGTGTTTCGGTGGGTGTACTGGAGTCGCGAGTTTGAGATTGTAGCGTGGTTTTGCCTACTCGTTTGGTTGTTACCTACCTATTGAGAATCAAGTGATGTGACGCGACCCTATGAAGAGATGCCATACAGTGATGCGAATATATGTGGTGTTGTCTTTGGTGATTAATCGGTAAGGGTCTGGTGGACGCATGCGATGTATCGTTGGGATGTGAAGGAGTGAACGATAGTTACTGTGTTCGAGTAGAAATCTAAGTGTTAAGACCTAGTGCGATGAATGATATACACATTGTGAATGGTGGCTGATAACGTTTGTACGATGATGGTAGATGTCTTTACGAAGGCTTGTGGTTAATCTTCTTTTGAGCCAAGTGCATAATGGTTTCCCTAAAAGGTAGTGACGCCGAGTAAGAACCTAGCATTAGTTCGTGGTTTCCTTAAAAAGAAAGATGTTTTATAATTGGTTGACTGATGTGATTGCTCGTTGATTGGTAGAAGTAAAACGTTGGGGTCATAAGAATGTGGATTCGTTCGCTTAAGGTTTCTTGAAGGTTTTGTTTGCTTTATCCCGTGAGCCCGAGCATTTAGGCGACGTTTCTAGAGATGTAGTTTGATTTGTACGATGCATCGGTAACTTTAGCTCTCGTTGAGTGAGATCCCTAAGGGAGTTCAGTGGTTGAGTTATTTACACAGTTAAATTCTCGAATATCAGTTCTGTGAAATTTCTAGGGGAATACATACCCGTGGTTTGGCCGATTAGGAAATGTTTGGGAACCTTGTTGGGTGCATGAAGTTTGAAAGGGCTGTAAAAGGGTTCGATGGTGGGGTTGGCCTAGTTCTGGGACGACGCGTTTTGAGTATGATATGTACAGAGATTGTTTATATTCGATTATAGATTCATAGATAGGTATGTGGCTGTTTGCCTAGGGGAAACGAAGTGTGGAGTAATAAAGTTCAGTAGTGTACCGAGTGGTTTGGATGGCCTAGGGTAATAGGCAAGAAATCGTGCATTAAGATGTCGACGATAGATGCGTGCCTGGGAAGCTGAAGTGCTTGAAGCGTTGCATGATAATGGAAGTTATTAGTGACTTTGGATGAAAAGTCTTCATATTAGATTTCCTTAGTTTGGTGTTGTGCGCTTTCCGTATGAGTGGTCTAGACAGTGGGCTTAAGGCCGTGACGTGGCTAAGACTTGCCTAGTGGGAGTTAAATCAGTGAAGTAAAATCTTGTGAAATGATGTTTTGGCAAGATGGGAATTTTGTTATGGTTTAGAGGCCGAAAGACCTCTTTGTCACGCATTTTTGTGAGACCTAAAACTTAACTTTTTAGAAGCCAAATCCGGAAGCGGTAAATATGAACTTTGTAGCTGACAAATTAAACTAATTACTGAGCAAAAATCAGCTCAAAATACTCTCAGATGATACCCCAAAGGATTTGAACACTCTCTGTTAAAAACACATTCTGCTGACCCCTTTTGGCCGACTGAACCCTTTTTATAAATTGGTCAAATTCTCAATTTGTTTTCAAACAACTTGCCCTACCTCAAAACATAAAACTTGTAGGGGACCGCTTAAACTAGAAGTTTACCAAAATTCTGACTTAGAGCCCTTGATATGATGTCCCAAAATCGTGACCAACAGAGGCCCAATTTCTAGGATTTTTTCTGTAAAGTGCTGAAGGGTTTTTACTAAAACAAAATAAATGACCTTTTTACCTTAAGAATTGACTTTAGCCGTAAACATGAAAGTGTAGGATATATTTTTATGTAATTGGTGTTAAAATTTTAGAAATTTAATCTTACCTAAGTGCTTCAAAACACTGTTGCAACTTTAAAACTAGCAATTAAACTTGCACTTAAAATTGGCTTAGTGTTTGAATGGTGCGTTACTTATGAGACTTGAGTGTGTGAACCTTATATGAACTTTGTGAGTAATTAGTGCATAAAATGATGCCTTTGATGAAATAAACTCATGCTAATGGTTCGATTCTATGTCGCTTAAATTGTGGTTATACTTCGCGTGATTGTATTTTATGCTTTAGTGAGTTGTACCTTCTGCTCAAAGACTTGTACTTTATGTTATATTGGTTTGTATGTCATGCCATTTTTAGTTTCGTACCATGCTATTGTTAACTTGTACTTCAAGATACGAATTGTTGTACCATAGGCACTAATGCATTACACTTTAGGCATCTTATGGGTTGGGTTTTATGCGCAAATTATTGGCTAGAGAATTTAGAATAAGGGTGGACGGTATGGAATTATATCATGATTAGAGAGTCCTTATTGATGGGGGTGTTGACAATGGGCCATTTACCTCTTGAGCCGTATCACGTCTTGAGCCGAACAGCCGCTATACGCTGCTGTGATCGGGAACGTAGTGGTACCATTCGGGTTATTATATTGATATGTAGACTTTGGGCCATGTGCGTCCTGAGCCGTAGCACGTTTTGAGCCAAACTACCGCTATATGCCGCAATGATCGGGAACACTGAAAAATGGGAATCTAATGTACGGGAACGTAATGGTGCCATTCAAATTCTTATGTTAGCTTGATTTACCTTCGGGCCATGAACGTCCTGAGCCGTGTTACGTCCTGAGCTGTATCACGTCTTGAGCCGAAAAGCCGCTACACGTCGCTGTGATCGGAAACGCTGACGAACGGGAACTTAATGTACGGTAACGTAATGGTACCATTTTGATTATCATGTTGGATACGATTAACTTTGGGCTATATACGTCCTGAGCCATGTTATGTCCTGAGCCGTGCCACGTCTTGAGCCGAACGTTCGCTAAATACCGTCGTGATTGAGAACGTTGGTGTACGGCAGCTTAACGTACGGGCACGTAATGGTGTTACTCAAAATTTGATTGGTTGATTTATAATCGGGTTAGGCAACTACATTGCATTCATTTGCATCACGTATTTGCACAATTGTTCGTACATATGCTTACCCTATTCAAAACGTTAAATTGTCTGTCTATTTGCCTTAAAATTGTATTGGGTATTATATGATATGTATTGTAGGGTATTTTGTTGTGAGTTTGTTAGACGGTTTAGAAAATTTACTTTTGGGCTCCGGCTCATGGCATTCGTGGCACAGGTAAAGAAGAAGGACCTTTTGAGGAAGGCGTGTTCGTTGAGGAAGAAGACTACGAAGAAGCGGGAAAGTGGCAAGACCCGGTTAACCCTAATGATGCAGCTTGAAGACGTAGGATGTCTACTTTTTGGATCTATTGTACAGTTTTCCACGGACATGATGTAACTTTTGTTAAAATTTCTGGATGACAGTAATCATTAAGTATTTGGAACAAATTCTGAACCAATAATGGTGTATTAATTATCATATATAATTGTGAATGTTCTGCTAGAATATGTCCCTTATTTATATTTACATATGTCCTGACATGTCCAGGGAACGGGGTGTCACAGTTGGTATCAGAGCCTAGGTTAAGTGAATCTTTAGGCCTTAAGATGTGGAAAACCATGCGTTCTGTCGCATATAAGCTCGGTAGGGTGCTTTGTATTAATTATAATTATCATTTATATTTTATAAGAACTAAAATCTACTACGTCTAAGTCTTATAGTGTGTTAGGATGTCACCAGGATCATAAACTACAAGGAATCTACATGCGAGGGACAAGTAAGAGCATCGAGATAGAAGATCGGTGGTTCACGCAACTAGTTGTCTTATTTAAGGGGGTAGACGGAAGTACACAATAAGAGAAATTGTCAGTTATTACTTCGAGAGCCACCGTTAGAACCCTGCAACCCCATCCTTATAAGTTCCCTTCTCGTTTACCACCAAGTTTTTGTGTTAAATTTTGTACCTACATCAAGTTCTTTGTGTATCATTCCTCAACGGTACCGTCAAGTGTCGGTCGTCGGTAACCCTTATGCACCCAAGTCTTGTTGATAATCCCATCAAAAAAATTCAATCCTAGAAATCACATTTGTCCTCAAGTTTTGACACCTCAATAATGACCGATATTTGCATTTGATCCTCCTCCGACTCAAGCCAGCCTCCTTGAACTAGCTCTTCTTTCGTAGAACTCGACATCAATTCTTTGTTAATTACCCGTTTTAAACATCCGACATTGATAAAATTTTTGCTATCGTTCATCATCTCTCGATTCTTAAACTACAATCTGTTGTAGTAATTTTTGGAAATTCTTTTGTAGGGAAGTAGACTTGGATACTTGAATTGAAGTACGTTTGGCCGACGTAACTTCAGGGTAAATATCTAGTTTAGCTACCCATTGCTTAGCATATCTTTTATCAGAATCTGATAGTACTAGATTAGTTTCGACAATATTTGTTTAAGTATTGTTCACTGTCTTCCTCTTGCTTCACCTACATATGAACCCCAAATAACCACTCAATTTGTGTCAACGGTGTCTGCCTTAACCATGACCATTTGAGCTCATCCACCATACCTTTTGGACTATTCAGGAATCTTTCCTTAAATCTCGGTAAGGGGTTTGTTCACTTTTCCTAAGCCGCCCTAAATCTTAGCCACGTATCGTGCAGTCTAGTACATTATTCGAAATCTTCAACTAAACGTTGGACCACTCGCCACCCCAGGTCGCCTGTGACACCCTGTTCCCCGGGGATGTCGGGACATATGTAACTATAAATAAAAGACATATTCTAGCCGAATGTTCGTAAATACATAAGATAACTATTACATCATTAATGGTTCAGAGATTGTTCAAAATACTTAATAAGTACAATCATCTAGAAAGTTTAACAAAAGTTACATCATGTCAGTGGAAAACTTGAACAAAAGATGAAAAAGAGACGTCCTACGTCTTCAAGCTGCGTCGTTGGGGTCGACCTGCTCCTGCTACTCTCCGTCTAACAAACTCGCGACAAGATATTTCACAATACATATCGTATAGCACCCAATGCGAAGTTAGAGGCTACTTATCGTTTTAAATAGGATGAACATATGTAAGAACAAAATAATGAGTGTGTGATGCAAATGAATGCAATGCAGATGCCCAACCCAGGCTACTTCCAAAATAGTATCATGAATTTTACGCCGGGAATTACAAAGTAAACTTGATGGCTTTGTTCACTTAACCTATCCTAGCCTCGTTGCGAAATGTAAATGCTCGCCTTGGCTACATGCCTCAACCGTTTTACTCAATGGCAATTGCGTGGGGGGGGGGGGGGGGGGGT
>JAULJZ010174586.1:0-23647 GCA_032270985.1 Heliamphora pulchella
CTGCAGGCTTCAGTAGACACAAAGGCCTTGAGGACAAGACTATGTGGAATTGCTAGCTTGCATATATTCATGTAGCAAGGATAAGAGAATCCAGCAAAAGGAGTGCCATTGTTCGCAATTTCACTGTATTCAATTTTGCTTTTACTTAAGAGTTAACCAAAGAAGCACGACAACATGAGTACGAACACCAGATACAGATTTTTAAACTCATGACAGAGACATAATATAGTTTCTCTATTTCTTTATTTGCTATTTACATTAGAATAAGATAACACTGCTAAAAATTATAGAAATTAACACTAATTGAGCATAAAAACTATTTTAACGCATAATTTCCCCAGACAATGGAGTCATTTACTAATATAGCAACACAAGAAGGAAGAATGAATCATTGTGCAATAAACTCACTAATCTCTTCAACAAACTATTGTGCAATTCATTACACGAGCCTTGCGCTAAAGCGGAGTTTGGGGAGATTAAGATTTATGCAGCTGTACCCTCATTTCTAAAGAAACTGTTTAATGACTCGAATGCATGCCACAAGGGTTGTTTAGGGTAAGTCTTTGGGTTGTTTACGGTAAGTCTTTAATTTCATTTCTTCAATTCCATTTCTGAGTTTTCAGGCGAGAGACAGTAATAGTTCGATTGACAAATTGATTTAACATTACTCTGTTGGGGACTAACATTCTAAGTAGGAGGTTAATACAAATTCATTTTTTGGATATGCCTGAGACCACATCTTCACCGAGCTTGCTTTAATCTTTAGTTCTTACCATTACAAGCAAAACAGTATCAACCCACTTTACAGTGAATAATCTGCATCTTCTTTACCCTGAGTCCCTCTACCAATTTGTGTAAAGTTTTACTTCTTGAAGTCCAGAAATTACAGAATAGGGTTAATTATTGAAGCTTGTTTATGTCTTTTACTACGATTTGATAATTTTGCCTGTTAATTAATTATAAAAAAAAAGAATGAAAGAAAGAAAGAGGAAATTTCCTTTTATGCTATTGATTATGACAACAAAATTGTAAACAGAAGAGTACTTGTTATTCATTTCAATGCTTACAATCATAGAAACCATTACATTGATCAACCAATCTTGGCTGTTTTTTTTTTTTTTCGTACTTCTCTGTCATTTCTATCTACTTTGTGGTAGATTTTTCTGTGCTTTCCAGACATTATTTGCTTATAATCGCACTGTTGTTATTTGATTGCAGACCATTCCCAAATGGTTTTTGGTTGAAAATGATATCACAATGGAGCCAGAAATGCAAATACGAGATCAGAAAGGGAAGTTGTGGCCTGTGAAGGTTACTATTCTGAAGGATGGCCGAAATTCTTTTACGACTGGGTGGGTGGATTTTTGGAAGGAAAACAGCATTGGCGTTGATGTTAAGTGCATGTTTGAGTTTGTCATTCTCAGAGGAAGAAGACTAAGCAGAGAAATAAAGGTGCACATTCTCTGGGCATGGGCAAATTGAACGCCCCAGCCACAGCCGAACAAGGAGGCAACTGTAAATTCTGAGACACTCCCATGCTCTGCTTTCATCCGTTAGTTTCTGAATTTTATCAAGTTCTTATAGTTTAGATTATTGATACCATGCCTCTATATAGAATTGTTAGTTTTTTTTTGATGGGTTAGAATTGTTAGTTGAACTATACTCACTGGCGGTTATATATAATAGCCAAAGAGTGCTTGTTGATTTATATCCTAGCTCAAGTCAGTAACTGCGTTGAAGTTGGTTGGGAAATAAATATACATGCGCACGTGCACTCACGTGTTTTCCTTTCTTGGGGGGCCGGGGGATGGGGGGTGGTGGTGGGATGGGGGGCAGAGAGGTTTGGAGTGGTGACGTTGGTGGCAGTGGTGACTCTAGCAATTTTTGTCACTAGTGTTATTAATAATTTTAATTCCATTAAATATACAAACCTTGAGGCTTCTAATGCGCCCACTTTTTTTTTTACTTAGTATCTAACATTTAAATACTTATAGTTGTGAGTTTATTAAGAAAAGAATTTTGTGCATTTAAAAACTCTCATTCATCTTTTTATTAGTTTTTTTTTCTTATTATGTAATGGTGTCAATAGACAAACTTTTTTTAAAAACTCAAAAATTATACCTAATAATTTATTTATTTATTTTTTTATCTCAATGAGTTTAATTGATATCACAGCCATGGCTGTGGCGTCGCCCATGGGTGGTAGTGTGGTGGGTGGAATCGGTGGTGGTGGTGTGGGGGGGTGGGATTGTGGGTTGATTGCCAGTAAAAATAACTACAACCAAATGTCGGGGTGCATTTTCAATAAGTATATGAATAAATTACATTTTGTTTTATAAATTGAATAGTTTAAACTCAAAATAGTTTATTTTAAATCAAACTTGCCTACTATGTAAAATTAAAGGTAATTTGTTCATGTATTTATTACTTGTTCAAGTATTTATTACTTGTTCAATTAAACTGATTTTTTTTCATGAATAATTTTTTTCAGAGTGACTTATTTAATGAACTGTTTGAATCATCGGAGTTAATTCACTTTGTGGGTAGACTCTTGAGGGTAGACTCTTGAGACGATTGACAAAAGAGTCTTGAGGGAATCTTATTGCTTCAGTTCTTATGGGGAGGAGAAATTGGTTTGAGAAAATCCCTACCAGGAACGCCACCTCAGCCGGGAGGAAGTAACACGTTGCCGGAACTTCTTGCAACTCCTCCTGTTTCTAGAAGCCAAACTACAATTTTCTATGACTGAATGTATAGAGGGCGTTTGTATAAACTTATATTTGGGGTTTGTAGTTTTTCTTTTTTTTTGATAACTTAAGGTGTTCGGACCAATTTATGCATACCTCGATTAATCCTTGGAAGATTAATTCCACTGTCTATTTAGGGGGATTCCAATTAAAGTCGAGGCAAAGTCTTGTATTGACTATTTCTAAAGAATTTATAGTACCTAAGAAGTTTTAAACAACAGACTTAAGAGGGAGCAAACTCCTAAACCCCAAAAAATTATGTCAGCTTGTTTGTTGGAGCTTTTACTTCTATTTTTGGGCCAAAAATAACTTAAAAAGTTGAAAAGAATTAAGTTTTTGTAAAGCTCTATTTTGGTGTTATTTACCTTTCCTTTTTTAAGACTTTAACTTATAGCAAGTTTAGCCATAACAAATAACTACATAGTTGAACTAGCCTCTAGCCATTGATAGTGTTCGGATATCATCCGCAAAGATGAATTTTGGCCTTTAGCCATCGAGAGTGTTCGGATACCCTTCAACACTCTATCAGGCAACAATTGGGCATCTCTCCAGAGCGCTAGACAAAAAACTCAAAAATTGAAGTGGAATTGATTGGCCTTTGACAGCTTAACAACAAAAAATCATGGGTGCCAAGTTAGGAGGATTCTGAGACAGGATTAGACTTGTAGTTCTCTCTTGTCTCGTGGTATCACTCATTCAATGTGAATAGCTATAGGATGTGAAGGTATTCCTGTACTATTTTTTCAAGGAAAATGTTAATCACCGCTCAATGGGCGGTAGTTAAGGAATATATAATGTATAGATATCTGTACAAAGTGTATTGATATTTGTAAAAGTAATAGATTTCACACCAAAAAATGTATTAATATTAATTTTTTTTTTATTTCTATTAGGTTATTAATCACCGCTTAGTGGACGATAATTAGCACTTTCTCTTCTTCAAACATAATAGATTTGTATATGCAGTGTAGTGAGGGCAATGAATTTTGCTCCCACTTTTGATGACTGAAAGGCGTCATAATTAGAGAGGGATTGGTTTGGTCATAATTAATCGGATGTTTAATAAGACTAAATTTTTTGATGGATTGGTTTGCGAGATGACCAATGCCCACAAAGCATATTTCAGTAGCCCTCTTTAATGCACTTTATTCGAAAAAGTCTCATCTAGCTTTGAAATAACCACGCAATGAAATATTGTGTGATAACATGTGAGTGACTTCTTCTACTTGCGCTCTTGGTTTAAATCTAATATATGAGAAAGTCTTGATTCAAATGCTATTGCTAGGGAATGAAACAACTCTTTATGTATAGGGCACTTGGCACACAAAAAACCCTAATTATTTATGCGATCTCAAAATTTATTAAAACATACTTTGTTAGTTCAAGAAGGAACGACGTATGGCTCGAAAAGGTAGAAAATCTCCATTGCCTTCGAGATTGGTCCAAGTGTTTTTTATCTCGTTTGACATGTGTTAGTCCTAGGCAACTCAAGAGGGGAGTGAATTGAGTTTTAAAAATAATAATAACAATTTTTTTTAAAAAAATTTAAAACTTTTTAATTTTACAAGCAAATATAGCAAGTATATCAAGAACTAAAGTAATAAAAAAATTAAAAAGGTAAGGGAGAGAAAATGAACCGAACACCAAGATTTATAGTGGTTTGATTTTTTTCAAGTCTACGCTCACTCCTCAAGACTACTCTTGAGAATTTTTAATAAAATAGAATGCTTCATAGGTGCATTCAATGCCTTTTACAGTCTCAAGATGATCCTACGAAATCTCATGTTTTCTTCTAATCACTCTTGAGTTTTTCTTTGAAGAGTATCACTCACTCACTCAAAGGATCAAGAGTGATTCACCCTTAAGTATAATAAATGAAGTATTTAATGAGATACTCACTCACTATCTTTACGAATGATTGAAAATAGATGAATTCAGAGATGTGAGATTCAACTGAAGAAGTTAATGAGCAATAAATGAAAACTTAAAGATTTGATCTCTTGATTCAAGCAATAGAACAATAAATTTGAAGCTCCAATCTATTAAAGCTCTGAGAAGTAATTCCTTATATAGTCTCTTGAGGATTAATGACCGTTGGTGGTAGGTGGAAGCATTAATAAGCTAAAAATCCATCTGTTGAACCAGGCGTCAGATTTGAATTTTCGTTGCAAGTGTCGACTCATTTCTATCTTGGGTCGACACAAATCGTCTAGGACTTGATTCTTTAAGTGAATGGGTCGACTCATATCTTCGTTGGTGTCGACACAAATTTCTGCATCCTTCTTACCCGCACAACGGTGTCGACTCAAAATCATTGATGTCGACTCCTTTAATACTTCAGCTTTCTAAGAGAATCTTTTGGTGTTGACTCCTTTTGTCTGGGAGGCTACTGAAATTTTAGGGTCGACTCATTTTGCATTTTGTATCGACTCATCGTCGTCTTGGTGTTAACTCAAAAATTTGTAGGAAGTCTCGGTTGTTTTATGTTGACTCATCTTCGTTTTGATGTCGACTCAAAATACCCGAATGACTTGAGTCTTGAAGAGTTGGTGTTGACTCAAAGTCTGTTTGTGTCGACTCATCCAGTTGCAGTTAGTCTCAGTTCTTTTGGGTCGACTTAATAGTCTCATGGGGTCGACTCATTTAAGAGTACGTGAAACATCTTAGACAAAACAAGTTAAGATGTCGACTCAATTGCTCAAAGGTGTCGACACACTTAAAAATATTAAACGTACTTTGCCTTAAGGTGTCGACTCAAATTTATCCTTTCTTAAGAATACTCAAGTATCAACCTATTTGAAAACTGAGTCAGCTCAAATAGCTAAAGGTGTCAACTCACCTGTCATTTTGTGCTAACACTAGCTTGTTTGAAAATATTAAATAATATTTTTTAAAATCAATTTTACTTAGAACATAAATTATTAAAAATATCAAAATCTAATTAAAAAGCCTTGGGCTAACAATATCTGCTTTTTTAATGATTACAACATGTTTTTAGAAAAAAAATTAAAAAAATTTTCAATAAGGGTTATCCTATTTTCTCTATACCTTAAACAAGATATGCAATCACAGCAGCTAGGCATTTAAAAACAATATAATCAATTTGTTCAAGATGATTTGCAATTTATTTCAAAAGAATTCTGAATTCAATAAAATATGTGCATCGATTCAATAGAAACTCAAGCATTCAAAGGTTTCAAAGTAGCAATGGAATCAACAATATCTTATCTATGCTTCAAAAGAAGCATTCTGAATTTATTAGTTCAAGTGTCTCAACAAGCATGTTTATGTGCACAACAATGTGAATAAGACATTTAACACATAAGAGACTAATAAAAAATGATATACTTAGAGAAAAAATGTGTCAAATATTTACAATTACCAAATGTACATCAAATACTCAATACCAAAACATAAAAAATAGGGAACATGATTAACAAACAACTTACATTCATCCATAACCAACAAAAATTATGAAATGTTTTTGTTTCAACCAAACCACCACAGAGATTCAAAAAACAACAACAACAGACAAATATGTTTTGTTATATCTTCTCCTTCAATAACATCTAAACACAAACAAAACAAATAGAAATAAAATAAAATAAACAACTTCTTCTCCTCATGTTTTTTGTTCTCCTCTTTTAAAATCATCAAGGGATTGCATCACTGATCATTCATGAATTGCTTGAACTTCTTCTTTTCTTTTTGCTTCTGCCTTCTCTCATATGCTTTCTCTTTAGAGGAGTGAGCTCGTTCATTTTTCTTCTCAGTAGCTGCCATTGCTGCAAAAGTAGCTGCCAAAGCAAGATCTGCCTTGCGCCTTATCCAAGTTGCTTTTTCTTCTTTGCTCTCCTTGGACTTGAATTGCTTAGCCCATGTCTCCTTGATCCACTGTAGATGTTCTTTTACTTTTTTTTTGAATTGTTCCGAATAGCAATAACGACACCTTCGTCGTACTCATTTCTTACTTGCTGAAGGATGGCATTGTTCCAATTGACAATGGCGACAACGCCGTCATCTATTGTTTTGCACAATACTCGCCCAGCATCAGTAGTATTTTCAACATCTCTTCTTAGAGCACGGTTGGTTCGCTCAAAGTGTTTAACTTTATCAGAAAGAGAGGATATGGTGCAGTTGAGGTCAAAGATGTCCTGGTCAACTTGAGCTTGAAAGGATGCCACAGATATAGTCAATCCCTTGACGAGGGAGACAAGCTCAGTGAACTCAGCAGAAGGAGGACCAACAAAAGGAGTGGATGAAGATGCAACAAAAGCATGATGAGGAACTAGAGGAACAGAAGAAGGATCAAGACCGATGGTCCTAGGGAGAGGTGGTTCAGGAAAATCAATGTCTATAGGAATGGGAGAGTTGGCACATTTAGAAAGAGGAGTCCTACTAGAGGAAGGTCAAGCAGAGGAGAGAGAAGCCAAAGTGCTACGACGTGTAGTCTAAACACCGTCAACTTTGGAAATGCCCATGTATTTCAAAGAGGATTAGCAATACAGGTTATGCTTGGAAAAGAAAATACCCCTCTCAGATGATAGATCAACACCAAAGAATTGAAAAACTTAAGTTAAAAACATAGCATGGGGAAAGGATGAGTTCGATTTGGAGTGAGATTGAAGCATGTCAGAGATAACAAGGAAACCGAGATCAATTGGTTTTTTTTCAAGAATATACCACATCACAAAGATTTGCATGAATGTGACATCACCAAATGTTTTTAACTCGGACAATAAAATATAATTAACCATATGGTGCAAAATACGCATATCGGGTTTCAAAGAATTGGCTTCTAGAGGTTTTGAGGGATCAATATCCTCAACCTCAAAAATTTGTTTCACAGCATCGTGAAAAAAGAAACCTTCGATGGTTCTTTTGTTCGCTTTGTACGAAACAAATAGTTCACCTTCAAGAATACCAAGAATTTCATCCAAAATACTAGGAGTCAATTTAATCTCTATACCATTCAGCCAAGTGATAATGGTGTTATCAGGGGTGGTGGAGATATGAAAATGGGCATAAAAAAATTTGACTAAAGTCGGGTAATGAAGATCACGGGTTTAAAGTAGATTTACCTAACCAACTTTCGAGAACCACTCGGTGAATTTCATTTCAATCGAATCAAAGAATTGAAAATTAATGGAGCGACTGGAGATTACCTTTCGGTTCACAAATGATTGGAAGAACAAGTTCTTGTACTTGGAGAACTGGAACTTTATTGAGGAGTCCATCGTTGTGTCCGCCGATGGTGCCGTCGCCGGTGCCTTCGATTTCTTCTTTTGTGCCCTAGGGCTCGACGACCCTTCGTCTGGCCTCTTGCTGCCTTTTTCCATTATTTTTGCCGTCATTGTGAAGGAGGGTAGGATCGGTGGTGATGATGGGAAGAAGAGGGGTCGACTCAAGGTTTCGAAGAGAGGGAAGGTGAAAAGGCGCGGGAGACGAACGATTTTGAAGAGAATGAGTCAAAACGGTGCGCCGAATGAAGAACCGGCACCTTTATATAGACTAAGATTTGTGTTGACACAAAGTGCATTTGAGTTGACACTTTTCTTCGTGAAAAGGGTGTCCAAGGGACAAAAATTGTGTCGACACTTTTTACTTTAGTGTTGAAACCTTCGGCCAATTGAGTTGACACGATCAAAAATCGGGTCGGCCAAAATATACCGAGAGCAAGATATCAAATATGAAGGGCCGTCGAGCCCTAGGACACAAAAGAATAAGAAATCGAAGGCACCGGTGATGGTGACGGCACCATCGGCGAACACGGCGATGGACTCCTCATCAAAGTTCCAGTTCTCCAAGTATAAGAACTTGTTCTTCCAGTCATTCATGAACCGAAAGGTAATCCCCGTCGCTCCATTGATTTTTAATTATTTGATTCAATTGAAATAAAATTTATCGAGTGGTTCTCAAAACCTGGTTGGGTAAATCTACTCTAAACCTGTGACCTTCGTTACTTGACTTTAATCAAACTTTTTTATACCCATTTTCATATCTCCACCACCCCTGACAACACCATCACCGCTTGGGTGAATGGTATAGAAATTAAATTGACTTCTAGAATTTTAAATGAAATTCTTGGTATTCCTAAGGGTGAACTATTTGTTTCATGTAAAGCGAACAAGAGAACCATCGGATGTTTCTCTTTTTACGATGTCGTGAAAATTTTTTTTGAGGTTGAGGATGTTGATCCCTCAAAACCTCTAGAAGCCAATTCTTTGAAACCCGAGGTGCGTATTCTGCACCATATGGTTAATCATATTTTTCTGCCCCAATTGAAAAAATTTGGTGATGTCACATTATGCAAATCTTTGTGATGTGGTGTATTCTTGAAAATAAATCACTTGATCTTGGTTTCTTTTTTATCTCTAACATGCTTCAATCCTACTTCAAATTGAACTCATCCCTTTCCCATGCCATATTTTTAACTAAAGTTTTTCGTTTATTTGGTGTTGATCTATCATCTGAGAGGGGTATTTCTTTTTCCAAGCATGACCTGTTTTGCTAATTCTCTTTGAAACACATGGGCATTTCCAAAGTTGACGGTGTTTGGACTACCCGTCGTAGCACTATAGCCTCTCCTTCCTCTGTTCCACCTTCCTCTAGTAGGACTCCTCTTTCTGAACGTGTCAACTCTCCCATTCCAATTGACATTGATTCTCTTGAACCACCTCTCCTTAGGACCACCGGTCATGATCCTTCTTCTGTTCCTCTAGTTTCTCATCCTGCTTCTGTTACATCTTCATCCACTCCTTTTGTTGGTCCTCCTTCTGCTGAGTTCACTGAGCTTGTCTCTCTCGCCAAGGGATTGACTACATCTGTGGCATCCTTCAAAGCCCAAGTTGATCAGGACATCTTTGACCACAACTGCACCATATCCTCTCTTTTTAATAAAGTTAAACACTTTTACCGAACTAACCGTGCTGTAAGAAGAGATGTTGAAAATGATACTGATACTGGGCGAGCATTGTGCAAAACAATAGATGACGACATTGTCTACATTGTCAATTGGAACAATGCCATCCTTCAGCAAGTAAGAAAGGAGTACGACGAAGGTGTCGTCATTGCTGTTCAGAACAATTCAAGAAAAATAGAACATCTGCAATGGATCAAGGAAGCATGGACTAAGCAATTTAAGCCTAAGGAGAGCAAAGAAGAAAAAGCAACTCGGTTGAGGCGTGAGGTAAATCTTGCTTTGGCAGCTACTTTTGCAGCAATAGTAGCTGCTAAGAAGAAAGATGAACGAGCTCACTCCTTCAAAGAGAAAGCATATGAGAGAAGGCAGAAGCAAAAAGATAAGAAGAAGTTCAAGCAATTCATGGATGATCAGTGATGCATCCCTTTGATGATTCCAAAAGGGGAGAACAGAAAACATGAGGAGTTCTTGAAACATCTTAGACAAAATAAGTTAAAGTGTCGACTCAATTGCTCAAATGTGTCAACACACTTGAAAATATCAAGCGTTCTTTGTCTTAAAGTGTCGACTCAAATATCAATTTGGGTCGACACAATATATCATTTCTCAAGAATACTTAAGTATCAACCTATTTGAAAACTGAGTCAGCTCAAATGACTAAAGGTGTTAACTGATCTGTCATTTTATGTCAACACTACCTTGTTTGAAAATATTAAATAACATCTTTTTAAATCAATTTTATTTAGAAAATAAATTATTAAAAATGTCAAAATTTATTTAAAAATCCTTGGGCTAACAACATAGATTCAGCCCTGAGATGAAAAAAGATTGGGTTACATTTTCTTCCTCAGTGGTCTTCCTAGGAGATTTGGATAGGAGATGGAAAGATTATAATGGACAAGCAAAAGGTGAAGACAATAGAAGAGTAGGAGTCCCAGTGATCAAGCTACAAGATTTTTTTTGTTTGTTTGAACTAAGATTGTCCTGCCAATAAATTAAACATAACCCTCTAAGTATACTAGCAGAGCTATTGCCAAGATTCCTTCGAATGGAAGGGATTCTGTTCCAATGGAAGGGATTCTGTTATAGTATGTCGTGTGTAGCACTGCCATACATGGCATTTGGATCATACAATAATGCTATCTCTACATTAATAGTGATGGGACTTTCATTAATGTATGACTCAAATATTGCCACAAAAGATGAGTAAAATTGCTTTTGTTACAAGTAAACCAAGACTAGAATTTGATACTTAACACATTTTGTTTGCTCTGATTGGGTGATAAAGATATGTGAATAATGTCATCGTATGTAACAAAAATGTAGAGTATTGCACACTCACTACCGCTCTGGAAAATGAAAAGAGCTTTCAAAGGAAAGGGGTGCAATCTCTCCCTTAGCCTTTAGAAAGGAGAGGGTAGGTTAGAAAACGTCCTCCGCGTAAGTTCTTTTGCTTCATACGCCCTTACTAGTAAAGGGCACTACGACTAAAGTGGCATTCTTGTGGGGAGGCATTTTTGTGGAAAGGCCTACCACTGCATAAGTCACCATCTGTCTAGTAGAGAAGGAGACTACCTTCTTTTGATCCATCTTCTCAGGCAGAAAAGAGAACGAAAATGGACCATTGATGGTAATCATGGTGATTCAAGGATTTTATGTGGTGGAGCAAACTCTTTTATTGTGTTGCATTTTCTCTGGCAACCTAGCTACACCCCCTCGATCCATTGTACTGGAGCAATTCGAGAAGTACGATTAAGGTCATATTCTATCCTTTCTACAATGCTTATAGATAAAGCTTTTCGTTTCAGATTAATTCTTTGCTACAATTGCTTCGATCCACCCCCTCGATGAAAAATCGTAGTATGTCATGTGGAATTCCTACCAACAGACTTTCTTGTACTCAAAGTGAATTGTCGAGTCTACAAAGCTTTGCTTCTTTTAGTTGGCTCGTAATTCCTCCCTTCATTTACTTCTCTCCTTCTAGCTCAGAATGCCGACGATAAGACTACAACTACAGAGTCATTTTGGTGGGAAGACCAATGACTATACAACTCTATGCCAAGTCATGAGTGATAGCGAACCCAAGACGTTGCCCATAGGCGAAGGGATGAAAACCTGATAAAGGCCTATGCTATAATTAAAAAAAGAAAGTATGCTAATGTTACGAAGTCACTTAATCGTCTACAAAAGGGAAGGCGTCAGTACAAACCTACGCCGGCTGCGAATATGGACTAGGATATAAGGAAAGAAGTCTTAGACTATGGACCGAAACTACACTAAGGAACAATGAAACTTGATTGAGCAAAAAAGTCAAGGAACGAAGCAACTTCTCTAATGGCTCTGTTGAATAGGAGGGTGAAAGCTTTTTGAAAAATTCTTTTTTTTTGTCTTCAAATGCATTTTTATTTTTTATTTCTATTTAGATAGAGGGGCTTTAAGTTCTTCGTAAGAGTCGTACGAGGCAGCTCACGTATGGTTCAGGAGACGAGCTATAGCACAAAGGCTTAGGTCAACACTTATATAATAGCCAGTTATCAATGGGAAGTGAGCAAGATGGTGATGAATTGTTATTGGTCTAAACCTTTGATCAACGACTTGTCATTTGCGCAAAATGCATATACATTCTAAGACCTTGCTCACATAGTGAAGAAAAGCTGAGTAGAAAAGGTAGTTAGCTGGTTGCTTCTTGGCTACGCCCTTTACTTATAGATATGAGATACTTGATCTAAATTCTCAAATAGGAAATTGCATACTATTAGCCAATATACGTATAGGAACATGGGTACACGATACTGAATGCCATTCAAGTCAAGGCACAAAACAGGCTCGAGCCGCATGAACTTTTGCTAAAATAATGAAGGAACCAGTACCCCCTACACTCTCTCTTATGCTTGTACGGCTACCTTTGGGTGTTGAAACAGTCATAGATTCTCTGTGCCGAGTATTATTGGAATAGTTTTCAATCTCAATCCCAATCCCGATGCACGTTTGCTTAGAAAAGCTGGACAAAGCCGACGGTTAGGTAGACCCCCCATCGTTCATGGTGTTGCAATGAATCCAGTGGATCATCCTCATAGAGGAGGTGAGGAGCGCATGAAAGGAGGTAGACCTTCGATGTTACCTTGGGTCAGTTCACTCAAGTGATGTTCCTTTATCTTTCCTAACATTTAGAATTGTTTTGGTGTGAGAAAGGAGCACCAGTCGATCACATTGAATGAATAAAAAATGGACAATAGAGGAATCAATAGTTTTCTTATTCGAGCGAATTGAAGCTAGCAACATATTGATTACACACCAAAGGTTGGTAAGAACTGAGAGACAATGCCTCCTAATTTAAGTGCGCCTACCAACAAAGTAACTGGTATTTAATCGGGTGGGGAGCAGTTGAGTTTCACATAACGCCCTTTTAATAGGAAGAGGCAGTTGTCATTTGGAAGTAAAAGCTCTTTTCATGCTCTACAAAGTTGCAACTTTATTTACTAAGTGAGACTCCATCCATATCCCTACTAGTGGTTATTTTTAATTTTTCATTTTATCATTTGTTTGACAGCTTAAACTAGGCTTCATTTTAGATAGGTTTCCGGTCTTAATCAAGATAGGTCAAGGGCGTGTCAAAATGGTCGGTAGTGTCGTCATTTGAGAGTCTAATATCTTTTTGCTGCCTTTTTTCTTTGAAAAAGAAAGAAAGACGGGGGTTGATTTAGGCTCCTTCCCTTCCATTGCGTAGTAGCGCGAGTAGGTGCTATGAGCCCTTCGTCTCATGCATCTAACCAGTTCGCATGGTTCACCCTTGATGACTTATTGACTTCCCCGTGCTGGCATGCTTCGACCGAGTCTCTGGAGCACAGTTGAAAACCCTAGCCACTCTCCTTTGCGCTAATTGCTAGCGCATCTAGGGTCTCAGCATCCAACTTAGCTAAAGACCCCCAGCCTGATTTGAGGAGTACTAATTTGATTTAGATAGATTTCATTCAAGAATGCCATTGCCCCAGAAACCAATAAGAAACAAAATATCAGTGAATAAACCAAAACGAAAGAAGAGACGTGTCTTGCTCAACACCTAAAATGTACAATGCTCTGCTATATTTCTGAATGAACTCCAAGTGATTATGAAGCTCATGGATAAATGTTATGCCTTGGAGTGAAGAGAATTCTAAATCTCCTTTTGTCTACAAACAAAGAAACTATAAGTAATTAATAAATAAAAAAATGTGCATTGAAATATTGTGAGCAATCTAGTCTATTTAACAAACTAAATTATTAATTGCTGGAGCACTCCATTCTTATGAGAAAATACTGAGTTTAATTATGCGCGGTCATTAAAATAATGTCTAGGGCCATAAATTTATTTATAGGTTAAGTTCCTCTTTAATTTGGTTAACCTCAAATCTCATTTATTTTGGGCAGATGTGGCTCACTTTGCAGTAAATAAACGGCAATATTGATTTTCTAAGATAAATGGTATTTGTTTGGATACTTAAGAATATTCGATTAATTTGATTTTTTGAATGAATAATCTACACCGTCAAAGCTAAAAAAAATAACAACTCTGATCATTAAAATAGTAACAAGAGTAGAGGCCTCGTTAACTCCAATAATTAGCAGTATGACTAATTATCATAAGTAATAATTATACTAACACCACATTTGAACATGATAATTCTTCAGCTTCATTTTTAAATAAAAAAATTGACATCAATAGGAAATGATATACAAAACTATAAAAAAGCAAAAGAGGTTACTATTAATAAGTGGTGTATTTAGGGTAAGAGTTACATCATAAAAATAAAATTCATACGTGGTTGACTATTAATGAGAGATTTTTTCACATTAAGTTTTGTTACTCATATTTTTGGATAGAACGTCAACTTCAAATGTTGAGTCCTAGTGTGTAAACCACAGTTAGGAAATTGCATGTTAAGGCTTTGTTTGTTTTGACGTAAAATATTTTTTGATAAAATATTTTACTTATTTTTTACTGTTTGGTTTAATAAAAATAACGTAAAATATTTTTTCAGTAAAATATTTTACATTATAAGATCAAAATTAATTTACAAAAAAAGCGTAAGTCATTTAATAGTGGTAGTGCTAAAAACGATAATGGAGGCAGTGGTGGCGGTCGCAGTAGGGTGGTGGTGGCAACGACAGCGGTGGTGGTAGCGACGGTAGCGCAAGCGGAGACAACAGTTTCTAATCTATTTTAGAAAATATTTTTTTAAGTATCACTAAACACCATAAATCAAAAACAAGAACAATAATTTTGGTAAAATAATTTTACATGAAAAATATTTTTCATTGTGAAATATTTTACGTCAAAACAAATAGAGCCTGAATGTATATAATACATTTTTATACAAATATTTAAAAAATGATTTTTAGCCTTTTAGTTGTCAATGATATGCTAAACAATTGCGTATTTTTAGGCCATTCGTAATGTGATACATGTTGAGATGTGTGGAGTCTAATAAGTACCAGAGCATAGAATTCTAAAATCGATGCTACTAGAGCGCTAGTTGGGCATTCGAGCATCGACATTCTAAAAGTCGGCGCTAGTGGTGTACTAGTTGGGTGCTCGAGCGCTGGCAATCCAAAATTGAGCACTAGCAGAGCGCTCGCGGGGCGCTTGAATGCTAGACCACACTATGGATTCCAGTATGTGGTGCTAGTAAGGCACTCGTCAAGCACTTAAGCACCGCCGCGCCAGTACGTTTTTAACCTAGGATTTTTATATCGTCCATTGGATTATTCAATTGAAGACACTGTTAGGGAGTCTCCTAAAAGGTACGAAAATAGCCTTGAAACTATTATATTTTGTATCCATGCCTCAAATAGTAAAAACCTACAGTATCAGTGGATGTAGGTACTCTTGTCGAATCACATATATCTTATGTTTCTCGTGTGTGATTAATTCTCGTGCTTGTTATTCATCTTGTTCGCGATTGTTTATGTCTAAGATCCCATTGGGGTTCGTTCATAACTCCAAGAATTGGTATCAGAGCCTTGAGTTTGTTAAGTGAAAGTGAAGGTGGCGGAAGACGGAAAGATCAAGATTGAGAAGTTCACCGGTGCAGACTTTGGATTCTAGAAGATGTAGATTTAAGATTATATGTACCAGAAGAATCTGTATCTACCCCTTAAGGGTGAGAAACCATAAGGCATGGAGGAGGAAGAATGGTCACTCCTTGACAGACAGGCCTTGGCGGTTATCCGATTAGCCCTATTGCAGAATGTCGCCTTCAATGTTGCAAAGGAGAAGACAACGACGGGTTTGATGGTGACTTTGACCAACATGTATGAAATGCCTACAGCGTTCTACAAGATTTATTTGAGGCCAAGATTGGTCAACCTGAAGATGGCAGAAGGTAGGTTAGTTGCAAATCACTTGAATGACTACAACACGGTAACAACTCAGTTAAATTCTGTGTCGATTGAGTTCGACGATGAGGTACGAGCGTTGTAACAGCCATGAGTTAGAATAGCACTATAACAGCCATGAGTAACTCATAAGAAAAGTTAAAACTGAAGTTTGATGATGTTTAAGACCTAATTCTTAGTGAAGAAATTCAGAGAAGAGAAACGAATGAAATATTAGGATCAACTTTGAGTATGAAGACAAGGGGAAGAACAACAGATAGAAACTCCGATCGTGGAAGACAAAAATCCAAGAAGAGGAGTAAGTCTAAAGGGGGCGCTACCTACTGGAAATGTAAGAACAATGGGTATCCTAGAAAAGATCGTAAGACACCGAAGAAATGCAAGAATGGTAAGAATTCTACAAATTTCAAAGCTGTGGAAAACATTCATGACGCCTTGATTTGCAGCATTGATAGTCTTTTGGAGTCATGAATTTTGAATTTTGGCGCATCATTCCATTTTATGTCGCATTGGAAAATCACGGAAAAGTACACCAGTAGCGAATTCGGTAAGTTTTTTTTCTTCTGATGATGAACCTTTGAAGATTGTGGGTAAATGGGATGTCTGGATTTGTTTACCAAATGGGCCTGTGTGGAAGTTGTTGAATGTCAGACATATACCGGGGTTGAAAAGGAATTTAATTTTTGTGGGACATCTTAACGACGATGGTCACGTGGTTAGTTTCAATAGTGGACTGTGGAAGATCACTAAGGGATCTCTTGTAGTTGCTCGGGAAAAGAAAAAAAGTACTATGTACATGACGATGAACAACAATAATCTTATATTTGTTGTTGATACTAAAATTGTTTCGTATCTCTACCACCAAAGGTTTGGACACGTGGCCAAGAAAGGGATGAAGACGCTCCTGTAAGGTGAAAAGCTACTAGGGTTGAAATTCTTCGACTTAGATTTATGTAAAGACTGTAGAAACAGAAGAGGGTCAATTTGTTTAAAATTGACAGAACTTTGAAAATAAAGAAATTGGAGCTTGTTCATACAGATGTATGGGGACTTGCACAAATTTCATCACTTGGGGGGATAATCCTATTTTGTCATTTTCATCGATGATTCGATGAGAAAGGTACTAGTTTACTTAATGAAGAATAAGTCCAATGTGTTTGCTACTTTCAAGAAGAATAAGTCTGAAGTGCTTGAGATCATACAATGGCGGGGAGTATATTGATACTGGGTTCAAAGAGTTCTGTGCTTTAAATGGAATCAAGATGGCAAAGACTCCCTTAAGAACACCTCAGCTCAATGGGGTTGCTGAACGGATGAATATGGCATTGATTGAATGTGCCGAAAGCATGAAGATACATTCTAGTTTGCCACAAATGTTCTGGGTTGCAGTTAACACTGCAGCTTATTTGGTGAATCATCGTCTATCTGTTCCTTTGAAGAAAAAAAATACACGAGGAAACCTAAAGTGGTAAAGAGGTAAATATATCATTCCTAAAAGTCTTTGACTGTGTTTCTTATGTTCATGTCGATGGTGGTAATAGGAATAAACTTGAATTCAAGTTTGTCAAATGCACATTTATTGGATATGGCACTAATGCGTTTGGTTGTCAATTCTGGGATGATTAGAATCGAAAAATCATTCGTAGTAGGGATGCCGTATTTAATGAAAAAGTCATGTATAAGGATAGGACTGCAGTTTTTGATATTTGTCCTATAAATTATGATCATGTTGAGTTAGAAAAAATTTCTTAAAAGGATGTGAACAATAGGGTGCAGAGTTACCTTGAAAATATTGTTCAGCAAGAAGAACCACATACTCTTGTGATGGAGTTGAGACGGTCTACTAGAGTCCCTAAGCCTACACAACGATATTCTCTATTATTATACTATTTGTTACTATCTGACGGGGGTGAACTAGAATTTTATGATGAAGCTTTGCAGGTTGTTGAATCAATTTAGTAGGAGTTTGTTATGCAAGATGAAATGGATTATCTCATGAAAAATTAGACCTGAGAATTAGTTGAACTATCACAGAGGAAGAAGGCAATGCATAACAAGTGGCCTTACTGGATCAAGGAAGAACATGACAACAGGAAATGGTACAAAGCCACACTAGTTGAGAAGGGATTTCTACAGAAAAGGGGTGTCAACTACACAAAAGTTCTTCCCGATTGTGAAGTTAACAACAATCAAACTTGTGCTGGGAATTGTGATTGCTGAGAATTATTCATTGAGCAGATGGATATGAAGACAGCGTTCCTTTATGGTGATTTAGAGGAGGATATTTACTGAAGGAGCCATAGGGACTTGCAACAATGAGAAAGAGGAGTTAGTATACAGGCTCAAAAAGAGCTTGTATGGTTTGAAACAAGTACCGAGACAGTGGTATAAGAAGTTTGACGAGTTTGTGAGCCAGGACAATTTTGCCAAATGCTAAGCAGATTATTATTGCTATTTCAAGAGGTTTGTCAACAATTATATTATTTTGCTTTTGTTTGTTGACAATATACTTATTGCGGAGTCAAGCATGCAAAGAATAAATAAATTGAATTGTCAAAACAATTTGAATGAAAGATCTGGATACTATAAAATAGATTCTCGAGATAAGAGTTAAGAGGGATTGTGTCACGACCCATTTTAACAAATGGCATTTGTGACCGGTCAATGAGTAACCCACCAAAGGCCTCTATTGTTTTCTTCGTCCACAAAAAAATTAAGTATTTATATCCAATAAATTTTAACTTGATAAATTCTAAACCATGTTGCTATTGAAAAAAATTATTGAGATTTTATTTTTATTCGGAGACATTAACTTGACTAATAGAACTTACTAGTCAGATAAATAGAAGTCATACTATAATGGAATAATACAACTACTCTTATATACAAGAAAATAAACAACTTCGCCAGTGCTAGTACATCATCAAATCCTTTATAGCCAAAGACAAACTATCTTTATATATATATATATATATATATATCTTCTTTTATTTTATTTTTCTTCTTTTTAAGCAGAACTTCGCAACCTTTCCTTTCACTTTCTTGTAAAAAAAATTTCAATATCAACGTCATAAGTAATAGCTCGTATGAGTGCACATATAACAAGATTGCTAGTTTACCATGAAGATATCACAACCTTTAAAATCATGCTATTTGACATTTACAGATGCCACATTGAATAAACTCAAATAATGATAATTTACTACGATTTTTAGGACTAATAATAATAATAATAATTCGAATAATAATAATAATAATAATAATAATAATAATCATATTCAATACTTTTTGTGTTCAACGGTTCTACCATTATATTAGGGAGCGACTTTAGTTTAATCATTTGGATGTGATATTATCCCGTCGCCATCTGGTTATGGTCCCACATTTATTACTTTACCTCCTGGTATCTTAATATTTTTTTTTCTTCGAGGTCGAAAAATTTCATTCGAACTGTACATCATTAACAATATTAGTTTCATAAATAATACAATTATAATGATATTCATGGTGTATATTACTATAACTAAAATAATAATTTTGAAAAAAACTAATTATTTTTAAACAAAATAATTTATAAAAGCAAATAATCTAAATATATGTGTCTCACCTATATTGACAATAACCTGTATAATAATAATAAACGTTAACCAGATAACCAACGCCCAAACCTTTCCTGAACTTGTTACTTTTCTTTTGTTTTTCGTAAGTCTCTCGTTGCCTTATATAAGATGGAGTGATGGAGACTTGGGAAAACAATTATGGAGGAAGCAATGATTGGGAGAGACAAAGACATATAGCTCTCATGGGTGGGGGTGTGGTGCCTGTTTGCTTAATCTTATCTTTTTTATGTACAGAAGATAAACAATATTACTAAGATAAACAATATTACTATGAAATTGATATAATTTATAAATTTTATTATGTACAGAAGATAAACAATATTACTCTATATGTGCAACTTGTATTCCGAAGTATAACTACTTATAACATGGCATAGCACTCAACATAGCAAAGGTACAAGTCTCTAAAACACTATGTACAATCATTGAAGTATAGCATACAATTCTAAAAAAAACATGGTCCTAATTTCATGGTATGGTTACTACTCAACATATATTCACACTAAGTCATTCTTCACCCAATTTAAATTAATTAAAACATGTAAATTAAGTTACACAACAAGGACATTCTTCATCATATACTTAATAACCCACTAGCCAACTTTCAATCATCAATTTGTAACTGACAGTAGTATTTTGAGGTACTTAAACTTGGAGTTAGGTTTTGGTTTTTGGTCAAAAGTTAAATAAAATTATTCTCTACAACTGTTGTGTTGAACACCAAGGCTCAATCCTAAGGAAACAGGGTAATTTAATGCTCACAAATGAAAACGGTTCAGCACTATATATAAATTTTACAGAAAAAGAGTCTCAGTTGGTCTCGATTTTGGAGTATCAAATCAGGTCCTACAAAGTTCAATTTCATATATGTTTTAGTTACAAGTCCCTTACAAGCCTCGTGAATAGTTCTCGAGATAGTTATTTGGCAAAAGTTGGAGAAATAACTCAATTTATAAAATGTGTTCAAGCGGCATTAAACATACATCAAAATCAGTTTTTAATAGAAAGTTTAAAAATGGTTTGAGGGATCATCTAGGGGTTTTTTAATTTGATTTTTGGACAGCAATTAGATTAATATGTTACCTACACCTTTCATGAAAGCCACTTTTAAAGAAGGTCACTAAAAATAGGGGTTTTAAGTTGCTCAAAAATGTGTGACAGAGAATTCTATTATTCACTAAACCTTAATAGTGACTTTCAAAGGTGATTAGACTTATCAAAGCTCTGTATCTTAGGCTCATTTTTGGTGAGTAACTATGTATACATGTTGTCTACAACGTTCATATTTTGACCTAGGCCTAGATCATATTTGAAAATAGGATTTTTAGGTCTGCAATATATACTGATCTGAAAACGACACATTTTGGTAGAAAGACTATATCTCAAGTTCTATTCACTCAAATCGGTTCAAACAAATTTTGGAATAAAGATAACATAAAAATCCAAGCCTGGATATAAAAAATACACTTAGTTTATTTTTCTAGATTTAGTTATAATTTCTCAAAAATTGGGACAAAGAGTTTAAAAATCTTAAATTTTAGGCCTATTCATGTTCTAGCCGCCTAACACATTGTGTCATGTTTTGATCTATTTTCTTTACATGATTGTGTTACACACTTATATATCTATACTCCAGAACATATAGAAGTCACAAAACTCAAAAATAATAACATTCAACTACATAACAAATCACAAAATTTTCAGAACAGTCCCTAAATCCCAACTATGATGCCCTTTTCACGCATTTAAGTTTTTGTTCTTGATTTTTTGTTTGAGTAGGAGGTGAGGAGAGTTCGTGACAGATTTGAAAGGGGTTAACAGAGAGAATTAGAGAGTTATTTACTTGAAAATTGAATCCTAAGGTTAAGGAGCAAGATTAGTACTTAACTTTAGTGCTCTCATTTCTTCCTCCTCTTGATTCTCCTTCTTCTTCCTTTTTTCTCTTTCTCTCTCAAAATTTCTGCACAATTTTGTGGTCTTGAAAGAGTGGTTTTTATAGCCAAGGGTGGTGGTAGAGATGATGATGGCATGTAGGGTGGTGTAAGGCATGCACGGCTTCTCATTAGTGGTATGGAAGGTGGAAGAGATTGTGTGGAAGAGTGAGAGATGGTGGTGGCAGTCCTTGAGGGTTTAAATCCACAAAAATTTGATCTCCTATTATTTAATTAAAATATTGATAATTTTATGATGTATTTATACTATATTGTTAAGAAAAAATGTTGAAAATTTGACTTAATGGATAATTTTAGGTATTTTTTCTATGAAAGTGATATAATTTATAAATTTTATGATTAGTATATTATTTTGATGATTCATAATTATTTTACCACTATTTAATTATTTATGTGTTGAGAATTTTGCTAAATTAATTTCTTTTTACAATGACGTGTCAATTTAGCTTAAATTTGAATTTTAGTATACTAAGTTTTACTTGGTTTGATTTAATATTGTAGTATTTTTATCCGTCATAACTTACTTTTTCATATTTTAATATATACATATATATATTATTTAATTTTTAATTTAATTTGACTATAATTATTTAATTTTATTTTTAAAATTGTTATCATTAGATACTTTTCATAGAAAAGTAAGATTTTGACACATGGAAAACATGCCATATGACCAACCGGTATTTTGATCATTTTACTTATTTTGAATATTTTGTATTATTTTGATTCAAAATTTAATTAATTAAGTAATTGGGTCAAAGTTTGGACCAAATGTTTTAATTTTGTTACGCTTAGTTTAAATTCTTATTGAACTTGTATTAAATTCTTGTTGGGGTTGATTAGGATTGGATTTGACTTAATATTCATGGCCCTCATGTGTTGGGCTTAATATATTTGGATCATACTTGAAATTCTTTTTGTGCTTAAATTTATAGGTTATGATTATAAATTTTCTTGGGCTAAAATAGTTAGGCTTAATTAAAATACTTGAGTTTTGGAATTTTATTTGGGTTTTTTGTTGGGATTGGGCTTTTTCTAAATTTTTGGGCTTGAGTTTATACTTAGGCCTTATTTCTTATCTTTCTAGGATCCATGATTTTTCTTGAATCAAGTTGTAGGATTCCAATTCTAAGATTCCGTGTGGCTTCGAATTTGATATCACGTATTCTCTAGGATTCTATTCTCGTTTGATCCCATCCTAGTGTACTATTTTTGTCGATCGTCACTCCTATTCCGGTAACCTAAAATTCAATCCCTTACAAGTTTCATTCTTGTTTGATTAAAAGGTTGTGTAAAAATTACACTTAGGTTGAGTTTATATCTCTTTCGTAATCTCTACCCTCTTGGACTAACTTGTAAATTTTATAATCGTTTATGATTTTAGGTTTTTAGATTTCATAAGTATAAAACTTAATATACTGTAGGGTTTTAATTTGAATCTTAGGGTTTTATTCATGTCTTAATTCAATTTTTAGGCCCTAGCCTTTGTGGGTTTTCGTTGCTAATTCCCGTAATCTGAAACCGAGTACTTTTACATACTTATTTATTTGATAATGTTTGTTGTAGAGAAGGGATGTAGATTACCTCAGGAACTTTCGTGTAGAAAGAAAGAATTGAGGGACTTGCGTGTAATTTGTTATACTAAAATTATTGATGATTTCTAGAGTAATTATTAGAGAAATTTATGATATTTTCATAAGAGGTGTGTAGCTTATCATGGATTTATCAATTGTTAGGTGTCTTGGGCTAAAAGTATAATTATTCAATAGTTCGGAATTAAACGTGCGATTATTAAAAATTATGGAATATTAAGTTTTTGCGTAAATTTTTTTTCTTAATTATTAAGTTGGCACTTAACTTCCATATTGCTTGAGTTTAGAACCTTGTTATCTGTGCACGTTTTTATATTGGGTAATTTTTGAAGTTTTGTCATTATTTTGGACCAAACTATAATTTTCTTTTCTCTTATGGGGTTCAATGATTTTTTGTTTTATTAATTTTTGGGTAAGTCGATGGTTATTTTGGGATAAG
>JAULJZ010174604.1:0-23643 GCA_032270985.1 Heliamphora pulchella
TTCGAGGTCGAGAAAGAGATAACCGGTCAAATCAAAGAAGGTATGACAAGTCTCAAATAGAATGTTACAGTTGCCACTTTATTCTTTTGTGCCACTTTAATTTTAATAAAAATAAAAGCAAATAAAAAACTTATTTGGAGAAATACTATTAAAGTAACACGAATAATAAAAGAATAAGGTGGTCGGAGGAGTGGATCGAAAAGAGTGGTTAGAGGTGTTGAACAAAGGGAGTACTTGGAGGCAGTGATTGAAGTGGTGACTAGAGGAGTTGGCCAGTAGTAGTGATCGGAGATGGTGGAGGAAAAAAAATTAATTACAAAAAATAAGTGAAAATATATTTTTTCTATTTACAAGAATTTAATAAATTTTAAAAATAATTTATTCCTTTTTAAAACTAAAAATTGTCAACATGATCATTTTTGTAAAAATATAGTCAAAAAATAAAACAAAAATTTTAAAAAGACAAAAATAAACAAAATATTACAAAACTAACCCAAACATAGCCTAAATATTAGTGCAGTTTGGTGGATGTTGGCGGGACAAATTGGTGACATCACGATGTGTAAGGTGTTGGGTCAAACTGCTAAAATTTTAAGATTATATTTATAATTTTAGTCAAAAAATAACTGATGGACAAACGTTAAAACTGGCTCCATATTAGAACTTTTTGATATCGAACAATAAAAATAAAATCTAATAATACTCTCAAAGTTAGTTTTAGAATTATACTTTTCGAAATCTGGTTAGATGATTTTGGTTGCTGCAACAATTTTAAGTTAATGATCCGTCGCGTTTTTTGATTTCTAATCAAATCTCCGACACAAGTCTTCTGCTATATTCCCGAATGCAAAACACGAATAAAGTGTGAATTTTGACCTATCGTGTCTTTAAAACTTTTTTGATTAGGTTTAAGATTTTCAGAGAACGTGAAAACCCTAACCACTTAATCACTGACTGAATAATATGAATTAACGCATTAGGTTTTATAACAGAATATAAATAGGTTACAACAGAACATGTGGAGTAAATATGACTTGGGCTCCCAATATAATTATGAAACCCACCTCAATTCATAGGCAATTTCATAAAAATATTAATTATAATTCATTCCATTAAAGAATTATAATTGCACTCCCAGCCATATTCTCAAAATCGAATATTCGAGTTTCTATTATTAAATGCTTATTTATTCTCTCCACGTTAAAATTCTCGATATCTGCCGATTAAATTAAATTATTGGTAATTATATTGAATCGGCTTCTTAAATAAATTCTTTAATACCTTCCGCTTAACTTATTTAATTGTCGAATTATAAAATCCACTTATAAGGTTTGGCTCTGTCAATGCTTATAAGCTTACTTAAGGGGGTACCATAAATCCCGATTTTTTTTTCAGGACGTGAATTTTGTCAATAATTCATCATATAATTAATACCGTTATGAGACCTATTTGTAACAATCAACCTGTACATATAACTAATAAATATAATAAAAATCTCTTTCTTTCATAAAAAAAAATTAACATATATTTATCAAGTTAACAGTGGATTAATTATACAAAATTTTATCCCATAAGCGCACAACTAACATGTAATTTTTTTTTATTCGTATACAGAAACACAAGAAATAATAACTTATTAAAATTATACAAGATATACAAAAATTAATTTCAAACCACTCTTCTAACATCAAACTTAGACTCGGCAGTGGACCTCGCTTTTTATGCACACCTAAAAAAGGAACACTATAGGGGTGTAAGCTATCAATGTGCTCAGTGAATATATTAATCTCATAAATGTACAAGTAAGAACAATAATCACAATAACAACAACAAATAATAAAATATTCACCCATTTATAATTCATTGTTCACTGAATCAAATAATTATTAACAATGTATGTAACTCCATGCTATATGAAATATATAAATTCACAACAAATGTAACACCACAAGCGATTTTGCCAAAACAATGCATGAATTCGCCTAAAAAAGCAACGCCACTGGCGATTTCGCCAAAACAAAATATAAATCTGCTATAAAGGTAACAGCACGGGCGATTCTGCCAAGGCAATACATAAATCATCCATAAAGGCAACACCACAGACGATTCCGCCAAACAATGTATGATTATGCCACAAACAAATGCCACAGATGATTCCGCTAAGGCAATATATGATTATTCCACAAGCAAACACCATAAGCGATTCGGCCCAGGCAATGCAATGATTATGCCACCAATGCCAATATAATGTATGTAATGAAAAAATGTATCTCAACTCCAATCAGACAATCATCTATACTCAATTGTCATCTCAAATCCAATCAGATAATCATTTCTACTCAATTATGACATAGATATTCAAACTAACAACAACTATGAATTAACACACCCACTTCAAAGTCAACAATATTATCAAATACCGAATCACTCTCTAGGTGGAATAACAGTATTCGTCCTCGCCTCCGCACCTAATATATCATAGTCAAAGTATTAAAATTGACAAACATGATAATAAATTAAATATCCCAAATAAATATCTAAATATTGGACCAGACATTGAGCATTAATGTTTTTTATTCATTTTATTTATTTGTTTCAAGATCCGTGAATTCCACCCAAAACCATCTTCATTTTCACCTAAAACCATTATCACCCCAATGTCTCTGTAGTTTCTAACAAGCTCGAGTAGTAATTTATTTTATTTTATTTTATTTTATTTTATTTATTAAGAACATAACCCATTTTACACTTTGAAATATTCATCCACCGGAAAAACCACCGTTTGGGAGCATTTAAATTCACATGTACTTTATATAACACACCATTTTAAATTTACACAAACAACTTTCTTAATTTTTCCTAACTTCAGATTTGTTTTGTTGTTACCGTTTTTATTTATTTATTTATTTCTCAATTACTACAATACCAATTTATAAATCCACTTTATATACCTATAAATATAATAATATAAACAAGAGAGACATATCAACAGATTATAAAAAAATATACTACAACCAGCTCAGTTGAAATACTTGAATAATTAACAAGAAAATTAACCCTTACGCATTTGTATTCAAAAAAAATATTCTATTCTTCAGCCTTTTCGATGTCTTTGTTTTCAACACACACAGATTCCTCAGAGGAGAAAAAAAAAAGAAGCTTTTTTTCTCTCTCTCTCTCTCTCTCTCTCTCTCTGTGAAAAACACGGCACCGGATACCGCCTTCTAATACCCCTCTTTCTCTATATATATATATATAGATTTTTAATATAAGTTATCTCACCAAAGACACAAAACACACACCGCCACACATCACCTTCAACATGCACAGCACATCCTTCTTTATTATTATTTTTCTTCTTCTTCTTCTTCTTCTTCTTCTTTATATCTGGCATAAATTTATATTATATTTAATATTACTCCCTTTAATTTATTTTAACTAATTATACTTTTAACACACAAAAATTACTATCAATAGTAATTATTATTATTTCCATTTATTTATTATTATTTAATTTCTTTTTAAAATAACCCACTAACTTACAAATAATACTAAACAAATAAATAATTTGAGACGAATCTCACATTAAATATACGTGAATAATAATTATTTCAGAATTCAGAGAATAAAAACTCATAATAACCATGAGATGTGAATTAATTTATAAAGTCAGTATAAAATTAATTATTCTAACTTGGTCATGTTCAATATACAAAAAATGTACTACCACAATGAGTCGGAATAATTGTCGAAATAATTATCGATTTTCGTAATCAAAATAGATATACTAATATATTGTGCTACAGTTGTTCCGATAGTGTGTTCAATTTTTTCTAAACTGTAAACCAAAACTTATATTTTACGATAACTGATAATTTTGTCTTATATGTATAAGACAAACTCTATACACCAGATTTAAATACTATATAAAATAAAAGACACATATGAATAATATTAAATAAATAATAAAACGCATATATTGCTTATTAAAATTTTCATAAAATAAAAAAATTAAATTTATTAATAAATAAAATTAAATATTAAAATTATAATTATAATTTTTAATACATACCCTTTACAATAGGTCGCTTTCAAATGCATTTGGTGTAATTTGGTCATTCCTTATGTCATTTATTTCGTGATGCTTGATTTATTAGTTTATTGGTTTACTTTTTATTATAAATTTATTATTTTAAATAATTTTTATTATTATTTAGTTAAATTATTATATTTTTTAAATTTTTTTTATTGAGATGAGTTTAAAAAATAATTCCTTTTAAAATATAAAAAAATTTAAAAAAATAAAAATAAGTAAAAATAAATTAATAAATCAAATTAAATGTTGCTTATTTTTAGTTTTAGTGAGTTTTTTTTTTATTTTTTGATTAAATTTTTTTATTTTTTGATTTTATTTTATCTAGATAATTTTAAAAAATAAAAAAAATTAATTAAAAATTAAAAAAATAGAAAAAATAAAAATAATTAAAATGTTGTTTATTTGCCTACCCAATCAATTCTAGGTAGGC
Source organism: Heliamphora pulchella (assembly GCA_032270985.1). Classification (NCBI taxonomy): domain Eukaryota; kingdom Viridiplantae; phylum Streptophyta; class Magnoliopsida; order Ericales; family Sarraceniaceae; genus Heliamphora; species Heliamphora pulchella. The sequence continues at coordinate 4,527 of JAULJZ010174604.1, forward strand.
AATCATTCTAGGTACCCGACAAGGATCCCACAATTTTGTTCAGAAAAATAAAGCAGTCACATCAGTTTTTGTAGGTATGACAGTCAGCGTCCATTTTCGTCCCACCATTTTGCGAAAAAGTATTTTGTCGTGGAGCGTTTTTGTGCGGTAATTAAAATAACATAGGATTTATTGACTTAGGATCTGTTTGGATAAATAGTTTATTAATTTATTTGACTTATAAATAGCTAAATAAGTAATTTTATTTGGTTTACTAAAGAAATAAAATTTAAGCCAATAAGTAAATAAGCCTGTATTTGGCCTGACTTTTAAGTCAGACTTTTTGGCTTTTTTCCACTAAAAAAAGCCACTTCATTTGGGTACTCACAAAAAAATAAGTTTTTTTTCACTTTTTTTCTCACAAAAAATTATGATTTGACACAAAAAGACATAATTTGACACTAAAAAGTCAAAAAACATAAAAGCTTCTAAAAAAGCTAGTCCAAATACAGGCTAAATTAATAAAAAAAATAAGCTAATAAACTAAATAAGCTAAAAAAGTAAAAAATAAGCCAAATAAGTCAAAATAAACAAATAAGCAAGTGTCCTTCCAAACGAAACAAATAAACAAATAAGCTAAACAAGCCAAACAAAATGACTTATTCATGTTTTTATTTATTTGCTAATAAGAAAATAAGTAACTTATCCAAACAGGGCCTTATTTGATACTGGTAAATTTTCACTTTTGAGGAATATTTTTTATTATTTTGTTAAATTATTATATTTTTTAAATAAACTATTTTAATAAAAAAATATAAAAAAACCCACTAAGCTTAATCTCAAAAAAACTATTTTCACTTTTGAGGAATACTTTTTTATATTTTTTACTAAATATAAAAATTTTTTGATCAAAATATACTTTTTTATATTTTTTATATTTTTATACTTTTTTACTAAATATACTTTTTTATATTTTTTATATTTTTGATCAAAATTTTTTACTAAATAAACTATTTTAGTAAATTTTCACTTTTGAGGAATACTTTTTTATATTTTGATCAAAATTTTTTATTTTTTCAACTCGTCTCAATTAGAAAAGTCTAAAAAATATAAAAATTTGACTAAATGATGAAAAAAGTTAATGAAAAATTCAACTTAATTAAATTTATTTATAAGTAAATAAGAAAATTTAGCCATACGGCCCTTTGTTTCATAATTTTGTACTTTAAAATCAGGACTTTGAGCTTAAATGCTTTCAAGACACAACTTCAAAAAACTTCTGGAATTTAGAAAATGATTTTTTTTTTTGGGTTGGAGTCCCATATACAAGAATTTTCTAAAAATGAGTGCTGCAACTATTTTTTTTTTTTTTAAATTCTAGTCCAATTATATTTTGTTCTACTTAATATATTTCTAAGCATGTTAACAATAAAACCCACTAAGCTATGCATTCTATAACTACACAATAATATCTTATTATTTTTAAAAATTACAAGCTATGCAAAATTGAGAAAATTCTTAGTCTAAAAACAAAAAAAAAGTAATTTTTTTTCAATAAATTAAAACATAGAATTTTCTCAGTTATTAAACTGAGAAATTTATTAATTTGAACAGTTAGAAATATTTCAGTTTTGAAACTAAGAAATTAGTTTTAAAATTTTAAAAAAAACAGTTGTGGAAGTTCTCAATTTGTTTTTTGAAAAGTCAGTTCTAAAATTAAGTAAAATAAAGAATAATCGAAATTTTTTTACTTAATCGAGAAATTTCACTATTCTAATAGAAATAATAAATTATTAAATTTGTACGTTTTATTATTTTTACACAATTTTATATTTAATATAGATCTTATTTGATAGGTCTTGATGAATAAATTCCAAAAAGAATAATTTTATTAAAAATGGATCTATATATTAAAAGATATCGAATTTTAAAAATACAAATAAAAATCTTAGTAAATGAAACTCTATCGATAAATAAGGTCAAATATTTCATAATAAGATTTTAAATTTAAATATGGGATTTCATCCTTAAAAATCTTGCCACCGTATCCAATATTTGTACAAATCTATTAAATAACACTAATAATTAATTAACCCTTTAAAAATAATTTAAATTACGTTTAAAGATGGTAATACCACCCCTAAGTATATAGTGGTGGTGTTTATCATTGCTCAAGATTGTAGCTTAATTATAGCTTTTTATTATTAATTTTAATAATAAATTATAAATTTTTTAAATATTTACAATTTTTGTTATAAGGTATAATTATTTTTTATTCTATAAATAACTAATTTCAGCTACAACCTATCTTCATTTTTAAATATTCTCAACTTCTCCTATAAGTTATAATAATTATTTTTTTAGCTATAATTAATAAACAATTAATTTTAACAATACAAAATACCACCACTGTTGAATAGTCAACTATTGAACACTTTTGAAGTAGCATACATGTGACATTGTATGCATAATGTATTCATTAACCACGCAGTAAAAATTATTTTAAAGGACGATATTAATTCACCTTTGTCGAGTTGGTAAAAAACAAAGTATAACTAATCACTTTATATGTATTAAAAAAATTTATTTATAAAAAATAATACATAATTAATGGCATGTAATACTATTTGTTGGGAAAAAAATATACTTTTTATAAAATTGAAATAAATAAAATAAAAATATAAAATAAACTTACAGAATATATGAATTAAAAAACGAAAGAAGATTAAGGTTAGTATTTCTCGCTGTGCCCTTAAAATAGATTAGTCTCCGTTATGGTGTTTATAGTGTTACGAACGTTTATCTCTCATAATACAATAATTTGAGACTTACGTAAAAAACAAAAAAATGAGTGGGTCTAATGAACCAAATCATGTTTTATACTTTCTCTAAATAAACTCCGATACTACATATGTAAAAAATTCAATATAAATTCTATTCTAAGAACAAAAGAAAAACAAACTATATAGAGAACGAGCTCGTAACTATTTAAAATAAGTACAAAAAAATACGCATATATTCGAATTAAATAAAAGTCACTAAAAGAACACACCGCCTCTACAATAATAACTCTTCTATTACCAACTACAATTAATTTTTTATTCAATTTAAAAATGGTTTCAATTCAAACTATTTTCCAACACTAATAATTATTATGGCACATTAGTAGGACAATTCAAAGTCACAATTTGTGGTGGTAAGTCAGCAAACAAAAAGATTAGTAGGATTATTCAAAATTACAATTAGTGGTGCTGAGGGAAGGAAGAAAAATATAGTAGTACTATTCAAATTTGTACTTAGTGGTGATAAGTGTGTACTCCCATTGCATCCACTCAAATCTCCTTGGTTACTTGTGGTGCAATTCCAAAATTAGAAACTTGTGTATTGTCGAAAAATTATTAGGTATTTTTGAATTATCATTTGGCATTACTTAATGTGTGTGGTATTCTCGGCATATAAAATATACGATGCACACTAAGTGAGTTATTTTTATTTTTCACCAACGCAATAAAAATTGGCTAACATTTTTCTTTTTCACTATATAATTGAATGAGAATACCACTTAAATAGTACCACAATGTGCTTCAGGACTATCAAATAATTACTTATGAATTGTTACAAGTTAAAATAATTTTAAATATTTATAATTTGAATCTCGTAGGGCATTGATTTAACTATGTAATGGACTACATTTAAAATGTATCTAAAATACTTATTTTAAATTTTGAGTAATTTTTAAATCTTTTTTTAGGATAAAAAAAATATTATTTATGCGATGAATTGATGACAAATATATATATATATATGCCATGTATTGATGAAAAGCATAGTAGTGCCAATTACCTTCTGTCTCTCATGGAAGACGCAATTATTTTATATCCATCTGCAGGAATGGGCCACCTGGTTCCAATGGTGGAGTTAGCGAAGCTCATACTAACTCACAACCCTTCATTCTCCATCATAATCCTCATCCCCTCCGCACCTTTCGACACAGGCTCCACCGCCGCCTACATCAGCCGCGTCTCCGCCACCAATATTCCCATCGTCTTCCACCACCTCCCTGCCGTCTCTCCCCCTTCCAACTCCTTCTCCGACATGGCAGAGCTCGCATTCGAGCTCCCGCGCCTGAGCAACCACAACGTCCGTCGAGCCCTCCACACGATTTCTCAGAAATCAAGACCCAAAGCCGCCGTCATTGATTTCTTCTGCACCGCCAGTTTTGAAGTCTTTACAAGCCTTGACATTCCAACTTACTACTACTTCACATCTAGCGCATCTTCAATCTCAATACTCTTATCCGTTCCAACCTTTCATCAAACCATTCTAGGAAGAATCAAAGATCGAAGCACACGTATTGAATTTCCAGGCGTACCCCCCATCCCTACTTCCGATTTGCCAAAATCTTTCTTTGATCCAGACGGTATAGCGTATAAAAGCTTCCTTAGCACCGCAATCCAGATGGTGAAATCGTCTGGAATCATAACAAACACCTGCTGTTCATTCGAACCCAGGGCCATCAAATCGATATCCGATGGACTCTGCACTCCAAACTCGCCAACTCCACCGGTTTACTATATTGGACCAGTAATTGCGACCAGCGATCAAACTAATGGCGACAAACACGAGTGTTTGAATTGGCTTGATTCGCAACCAAGTCGAAGTGTTGTGTTTCTGTGTTTTGGTAGCATGGGATCGTTCAAAGCAGAGCAGTTGAAGGACATGGCAATTGGGTTAGAGAAAAGCGGCCAGAGATTCCTATGGGTGGTGCGCAGTCCGCCCACAGCACCATTCATGGATGGTGACACCAAGCGGTTCTCAGCGCCGCCGGAGCCAGACCTGGACGGGTTGTTGCCGGAAGGTTTTTTGGATAGAACCAGAGGCAGGGGAGTGGTGGTGAAGTCATGGGCGCCACAAGTGGCGGTGCTGAGTCATGACTCGGTGGGTGGGTTTGTAACCCACTGTGGGTGGAACTCGATACTCGAAGCCCTGTACGCCGGCGTTCCGATGGTGGCATGGCCATTGTATGCGGAGCAGAAGATGAACAGGGTGTTTCTGGTGGAGGAAATGAAGGTGGCTCTGGAGCTGAAAGAGTCGGGAGATGGGTTTGTGAGCGCGGCGGAGTTGGAGAAGAGAGTGAGAGAGTTGATGGATTCGGAGAGTGGGAAGGCGGTGAGGGAACGGGTGGTGGCGATGAGAGATTGTGCGAAGGCGGCATTGGCGGAGGACGGGGAGTCGCGGCGTGCCTTGGCCAAGTTGGTCGAGTCATGGAATCAGGGAGGATGACACGAGTTAACTCGGTTTTTATTAGTTTGTGCCATATGCAATGATTTTTATTTAGGGAAAGTCTATCCTTTCCCGAAAGAAACCATCGAAAGTGAGCAGGGTAAAAAAATTATAAGATAAAGGTGTGTTTAAACATGTACTATGTTGTTATATTATTTATTTTTTTAATATTTTTTATAATATAAATATTATTTATAATGTTATTATTTGTATAAAAAATTAAATTAATTGAACATTTTTAATTACATGATTTAATTATTTTTGTTTATTATTATTTTTTATAAAATTATATTACCATTTATTTATATTTCAACAAATGTGATCTACTCATAAAAATATTAATGTCTAATTAATTTAATTTTTTATAAAAATAATTTACTTAATAAATATTACATAATAAATAATTTTGATAATAAAAATATATAAAAAAATTAAAATAATAAATTAATTGCATTCGATGTAAAAAATACTGAGAACATTCTCAATATCAAAAACAGTGAGAATATTCTTAGTGTTAACAAACTGTGAGAACATTCTCATTGATGTGTGTGTGAGAGAGTTTCTCAGATTTCGTCGTTTGTTTGCAAAGCAATTCTCTGATTAATTTTTTATTTATTTGGTTTTGTGTTTGTGTGGACAATTATTAAGCTAAACGGTCTAGAATAATTTTCATAAAAGTATCGAATGAATGTTCTCCGAGAATTATCAAAACGCAGATGTGTGTGCGCGCGTCCCTGTTTTCGTTTCGATTTCATTTGGACCGTAAATCAATTATTATTTTTCTTTACAAATGTTTGAACCATTACGCGTTGTATCAATTTTTTTATTATTTATTTATCATATTTCTATTCACATGAAAATCTCAATCCAAGATTACTCCACTTAAAAAAATTTACAAAAAGCAAAAAAAATTCTTATAAAAATTTTAAAGTGACTATTTTCTAAAATAAGTAACAAAATAAAAAAATGAGAAATTTCTTCATATTTTGTATTGATCTTTTAATTTTTGGCAGTATAAAAAAAAATTTAATAAAAAAAATTAAAAAAACTCAAAATTCAATCCAAGTCATGCTCAAAATTTCAATTCAAGAGGCTTTTCGGTCAATTTTTTTTTTGGTTAATAGCTTCAGTAAGGCTAGCGGCTCTTTTTTATTTATATATATATATATATATTTGTTATAATTATTACTAATGCTGATGTCAGTGAACCGAATGAATTATTCGTATGACAAATTTCTCCTACTCTTTATTAATCTAAAATTGAGAGATTTTTTTATATTCTTAAAATGTTTCAAAATCAATGTTAAAAAATTTTTAATTTCAAATAATAACAAGAATATTAAAGTAATGATTTTTTTTTTCAAAACATGAGTATTCGTACATGAAAACTTTTCATATTTTGCATCAAGATATGAAATTCTTTTTATATTTTTTATTAAGATAAAAAGAAATTATTGTACCATTGTTCGTAGAAGACTAGAAATTTATAAATAGTAAGATTTTTATATTGATGAGATTTTTATAGACAGTGAGAAATTTATTATACTCTGCATCAATATATGAAAAAATAAAATATTATCATATTTTGCAATAAGGTGAAGAAAGGTACTGTGCTATGTCTCTAGAAATATGACAAAATTTCATATACGAGATGTTTTAAGTTTCATACTCTTCTTCATCAAGGTATGATTTTTTTTTTCATTAATTTGTATTAAAATTCTTGTAGACACTGAGAAAACTTTCATACTCTACAGCAACATATGATTTTTTTTAATATTTTTATTAAGGTAAAAGAAAATTTTATGCTATTGTTTTCAGAAGAGTAAAAACATATATGAAAAAAACATAAAAAAATTTTCATATATGACATATTTTATACTCTCCGTCAAGGCATGAGAGATCTTTTATTGTGTTAAAATCTTTATAGAAATTGAGAATTTTTTCATTGTATTGAAAATTTGATGGATACTAAAGAAAATTAGGAGATTTTGGCTTAGATCCTATTAAGGTAGCTTGTATGTCAATAAATTTTACATAAAAATTATATTCTATTAAGTCTTATTTTATATTTTGCATACCAAAATTACTCCTAATATAACATATACTCTTTACTCCCGCCAACACTACTTTCCATCACCAACGCCGTTACTACCGCCGCCACCACCACCATCGGCGTCGCCACCGCCATCGCACCACCACCACCACTACCACCGTCGTCGCCACTACCACCACCACTGCACCACCACTACTATTAGCATTGCCAAATGTGATATTTTGCCTACGAAGTTTATAAATGAGACATTTTGTCAACAAATTTGGCAAATGAGATTTTTTTCTACAAACTTAACAAATAAGACATTTAGCCTACGAAATTAACAAATATCTCATTATCAATACATAATTACATAAATGTTTCATTAATAAAATGAGACATTTTGTCTACAAATTAGACATTTAGCTTACGATCTTGACAAATAAAATATTTTGTACAAATATATCATATCATTTCAGCATTAAATATTTAACATTTACTGTCTGACCTTATCTATACATTTCATCAAATACCTTACATGCAACCTTAATCAAAACACATATATCTGGTTGTTCAATTAGGAGAAGAAAATTTGCACGAATAAAAGAATGTTATATTTGTCAAGAAATGATTATAAAATTTAAAAAGAGGACTTTAGTGGAGTTTATATATATATATATATATATATATATATATATATAAATAAAGCGAGAAGACTACTTCTTTCTTCTCCTTTCTACCAAACTATATAACTAAATTACTAAATCATCTTAAATCATGAGAATCTAACAAAAAAATATTGATTTGCCCCAAGCATCTTCTCTACAAAAAAAGCTTCGCGGTTTTTCTATTAATTGCTCAAATTATAATTGAGATTACCAAGATTATTCTTACTATCTGATTGATGATTAAGAATCTGACGAGATTAAAGACGATCAAATCCCTAATTGCTCCATAGTGATGTACTTGCAAAACAAGCCTCTCAGCTGGTGGTCGGCAAGAGGCTATCCGACGCCCAAGTTAAATGGGTCTTGAGAGAAAAAATGTTTAGAGAGATGGAGTGATCAGTTCATACCTTTGCTTTTAATGAAAAACCATTAAATAGAGAGTGAGATGGGTTAACCTTTTAGTTTAATCTTATCACCCCTAACTCATGGTTTGGGAGTGTTTGGTTAAGTTTAACCTCTTTGTTAGTTTTTTACCACTACAATAATTTTACATTTTTTTGTTTTTTATTTGTTTGTTTGCTTTTTTTTTTCTTTCTCAATTTACTGTCAAGATTTTAAGCTATTATTTGTCCTCTTATATTTTTACTCCATCTTTTGTTAACATGTGAACATAGTAAACCACATGATGATTTATGGTATTATTACTAATTATTTGTATGTGAATTGATATTTATTGAGTCTAAATAATAAAAAAATAGTAATCACTTAAAAAAATATTTGACAGGTTCTTTTATGGTAGAATAAAATTTCATAAGTTTTACAAAAAATAAAATAGGAATTTTATTTGATACTTGTATTTAAATTCTTCCTCATATTTACATACCAATCGAGCTAAGATTTAAGAAGTTTGATGTGTGTCACATAATATTTGTAGAAATTTACAAAAAATAGTATTCATAATTAATTAATTTCTTATTTTGACAAGTCTAATTAGAGTGAATAATGGAACTTTGTATTATAAATTGCACTAAATGTTACGCTCTCACAAAATTCATGTTTAATACCCGCATTAATGTAGGAGATGGACGTTTATGGATAATTATTATATGTTTTGGGGCACAATTTCCTTGCAATATAATGTCTATTATCTAAATTTACAATTTATTAAAAAATAATTATATTACAATTGATATTTTAGTACATGCATAACACGAGTTTGACTCCAACTACAAAAAAAAAAAAAAAAATTATCTCTTTTATATTATATTTGAAAGCCTTTTCATGTTGGAGATAATAATTATTTATAAATAATCATTACATATATTTTTATTTTTTAACTTTTTAAGACAATTTTTTTACAGCATGATACTATTATTAAAATTTATGGTTACTTAAAATTAAATATATGTTAAAAATTAATGTCCAACACATGGCACTAGTATATAAGAAAAATGCTGGCCACATCTCCTCCCAAAGTTTCAAGATTTACACATCTCTTTCTACTCAGAGATGTGTAAATATCTAGTAGAAAACAAACAATTTTTTTGGTCCAATGAAAGAGAAATTTTGGTCCAATGAAAGAAAAATTAAAGAAAACAAACAATTTTTTTTTTCTTTTTTTTCTTTTCCTTTCCTTTTCTTTCCTTGAACTTGTCAAATAATGGGTCCAATTTGCCTCAATGAACTAATCCAATTGGGCGCATAATTGGTCCAAATTAGCTCATAATTGGTCTAATATGTTAATAAGTTTTTTTTTTATGTAATGCATATGGTTTCAATTTTCACAATATTAAATTATTTATTTAAAAATATAATTACCATAAATTAAAAATGCAAACAGATTCATGACCGTATATAAAATATTTTGCAATATAAATTGTAAGGAATATATAAAAGTATCAATATCTAAATCATTATAAAATAATAAAAACGTATCCTTAAATGTGCACCAGTTATAAATGTATTCAATTTTTCCAATAACATTTTGAGGGTATAAATGTTAAAAAAAACAGTAAATAATTAAAACAGAATCTCATAGGATAACAGTTTACTTTACGAGATTTTTTCTAAAATAAGTCACCAAAATAAGGCCCTAAAGTAATTAATCCAAATATTTATATTGGCCTCGTTTGATAAACTAGGTTTAAGTCGAGATTTTCTCCTTTTTGCTTAGAGTTAAAAAGTGATTTAAGTCTTTTTTTAACATTTACTTTTTGCATTTTTTTTATTGACCTTTAACCTTTTAGTATTTTTATTTGTTTATATAAAATATTTTTACATATATTCTTAAAAATATCATAATTTTTATTATACATATTTATTTTTTTATAAAAATTATATATTTAAAATATACTCATCGAAATTTATCAAACAAGATTAATATTGAATATAAAATTATGTAAAAATAAAATTTTACAAATTATAATAATTTCTTTTTGAATTAATTCTTTTGTATTTTTTTTTTCTTTTTTGTTTAAAGTGATTTTAAACTAAAGTTTTTTGGTTCATTGTCTTTTGACTTAAAGTCATCTCTTCGATCAATCATGATAAATTATTTATTATTGAATAATATTTTTTTAAATAATATATATAATATTTTGTAGAGATACATTTAAAGCGGACCTAATATTTCACTGACAACGATATGTACTGTACCAATGAAAAAATCGGCATAGTGTCCGGTACAATATTCAAAACTATAAAATAGAGTCATTTATTTGAGCAATTATTTAATGATATTTTGGCCCATTTTGGAATAATTTCTTATTTGTTTTTTTTTTTTTGCTTATTTTTTATTGGAAAAATTATTCAAACACACGCTAAACTATCTTCAAGTAGCAGTTTACCCCCATAAATTTCAAATTTGTATATTTAGTCCATTCAACTATTTAATTTGTAACACCTTTACTCTCAAAGTGAGGGCATTTTGTATGATTTTTAATAATTGAAGGAGTTAAATATACGATCTAGAAGTTGAGAAGGGTAAACTGATATTCGGTGATAGTTTAGGAGGTGCTCGTGTATTTTCTCTTTTTTATTTGTCGTGAAATTTTTTCATCTTTTCAAAAGATTTTTTATTTTATTTTATTGATTAATCTCATTAAAATAATTCAAAAAAATAAAATATTTTAATCAAAAAAATAAAAAAATTCAAAAACTTGAAAGTTATAAAATTAACTCATTGACCCTTTCACAAAGGACTAGAACAATAACTTTTTTGTTGTGCGGAGATATCCTCTCCTTTATTTATACTGGTGAATAAAAAAAAAAATTGAAGCCGTGATCTCATTAATAAATGGCACGCTTAGTTCGGTCATTTTTTTCAGTCACACTTTTCGATGAATCAGGCATGTATCAAATCTTTATAATTTTTGTAATATTTATTAGAATGATTCTACGCGCACAAAAATGATAGATGACCAATCAAATACAATGAACTGTTATATGTGTTTGAACAGTTATCCATCGTCTATGTAATCAGCATTTTCCTATTTATTACAAAACATATAATATCAAATAAATAATTCGATATTCCTTACAAAAAAAATAAATAATAAGACATTTAGTTAAGAAATAGTATTAAAAAAAATATGACAACTTGGGATTACTGATTAGACCTAGTTGATTCTCCATTTCTTAACATTTAGGAAGCCCATTTGTTAATGGATCATGCTTCTCTGTTGTGGGTTGGACCAATAACACTGCTATTGGTGTGCAAAGGGTTCAACTTCAATACAATTTTAATTATTTATTTTATTATTCTTGGTATATAAATTATCTTAATTTTTATTGAATGTACTTAATGATGTCTAATCAATTTAATTTTTGCGCTAACAACATAGTAGTAGAGCCTACAAAGTATACTAGAGAAGCCTCAAAATTCTTTCTCATTCACCAATTGTTTTGATCCAATCTAAATTGAAGTAAATTTCCCATAAGTAATTAGATTTTAAAATCTTATTGCCATCGTACTATGAATAATTCACTGCTATAATATAAGGTTTTCAATTTTAATAAAATATTTATTTGCTACTAAGGACATAGTTTTACTAATTTTTTTAAAAACTAAAGTTTGTGACATTATTTGATATGTTAAATTTATTTTTAAACAATTTGATTTTTATACTAAATGAACGATTCACCATCACTCATAGCTTAATGTAGATTAAAAAAAGGAAAATTTAAAGATTAGTAATGTTTTTAGACCTCATAAGAATTTTAGTCCTATAAATTTTATTTTAAGAGATTTAGTACTATCAAATTTGAAATAATTATATTATGTCTAATTTGTTCCTATTTAAGAGTTAATCTTTTCTATTTTGGACAAACGAGAAAATTTAAGTGATACATTTATCAATCCATCATAATTGTTGGGAATGAAAAATGATATATTTTTATTTAACTAATGTCTCAGTTTTATAAACTGATAAATGTATCACTTATTGCATGGGACTAAAACTGTAAAAAAAATTATTACAGGACTAAAACTCTATTTTCAATTGATAATATGACTTATACTAAAATTATTTTTAAAAAAATTATAATATTATCATCAGGAAAGGTAATGGGGCCAAGCAGGTGTGAGAATATGATTTCTAGTTTCTATACCCATTTTTTTCCAAACAAAAATAGAGAGAGAAAGTCGAGAAAGAAGCAGATACATGGCGGGACGGCAATATGTTGGGGATAATTTATAAAATTTAAGTTGATTATATTAATGAGAATTAAAGATAACATAGTAAGTAAAAGATAATTGTTGGTGAATGATTAACATTTAGAATAAGAAAAATAAGAAATAGAGATAAAAAATACAACATAAATATAATATATTTATATTTTAGTCTTTTATATGTTTAAAAATAAATTTTATCTCCATTTATGCAATCAAAGGTGGGACAAGAAAAATCAAAGCAAAAAAAATAAATACTGTACTACTCGCCCCATATGTAATCTAGGATTAAAAAAACCCGTAAATAACAGAGTGGGAACACGTTGGGACAGGACAAGCCGAGAAAACTATTATCCCTAATTATTATATCAATGCATTTTTTCAAGAAGAGAGGTACTAATTTCAAAAATATTAATATATTTTACATAAATATTTATACATTTCTTACTCATTATTCACCTTTCAATAGACTGTGGCTATATTTTTTATTAATTAAATGGAGGTTTATATCATGCATCATATAATATATAAATAAATTAGAACATTTCATTTCAAATATTTAAAATTGTGCCACATGTCACAATAAAATTTTACGGCGTGTCATAACTCATTTTGTTCTATTTTTGTTCATATTAATTAATTTGCAATACTATTTATTAACTTTTATTTTACCTTTCCAAGAACTTCTAATTATCTATATTTTTTCTTGACTTTTGCTCTTTCACTTAATTTTTGTCTTTGGTTTGTAACTTTTTAACAAAATTTGTTAAAATCTTATAGTTTCATATAAATTGAGTCAGAAAATAGGAACGTATGTAACCTTTTGTTTTCTTTCAATATGAAATAATTAGCACATATAATTGTTGGAATTCACATATATATATTTACTTTTTTTCTTCTTCTCCATATTGTTTTTAATTTCTTGAGTTAAAAATATTTCACTTTAATTCTCTCTTTGTTTTACAATCTCTTTATAAAAAATTATAAAAGCTTAGGGCTCGTTTGGTTGTGTTTTAAAAAATTGTTATTTGAAAATTATTTCGTAAAAATAAAATTAGGAAACAGTTTTATAATATTTTGAAAAGAGAAATTGCATTTGGTGTATTATTTTTAAAAATTATAAACCTAACTGTAACCCTAACTCTAACCGGTCCCAAATCAAGTTCCAAATCAAGCAACGCCGCTGACGCTAAGATGTTGCTGTCGACTGAGACGCCGCCGACGATGACTGAGTCGCCGACGGAATGAGATGCCAATGACGAAACGAGATGTCAAAGAGAGCTTGTCGTAGAGCTCGTTTGCTTGGGTTTTAAATGTTTGGTAGGGTTTGCCATAGCGATCGTTTGCTATGGCGATCGTTTGCCATGGCGATCAGCTCTTCACCCTATTGAAATTGTTTGCTGTAGCCATCGTCTAGGTCGTTTGCAATTGTCGTCGTCGCTGCCGTACAGGATTAAACGAATCGCCAACGATGAAACGAGACTCGATAGCGATGACAGCAGCGAGACTCGACGGCGATGACGGTAGCGGGACTCAACGATGACGACGGCGAGGGCGAGACTCGACGGCGATAGGAACGGCAATGAGGATGTGAGGCGACGGTTGAGTTTATGAGTTCATAAAAATTGTGTCAGAAAATAAGAAGAAAATGACTGTATATGAGTTTTTTCTCTTTTAATATCAAACAGCTATTACATATAATTTTTGAGATTCATGAAGCCTATCTTTGTGTTTGTTTTTTTTTATTCTTAAACAAGTTATTGACTTTCTGAAATTCATCTTAATTATTCACATTAAATCAAATTCTCAAAAAAACTCAAAAAAAAAAAACAGAAAACACTCGCCACATATATTGCATAAATATGATTTCATTACAATAGTCTGCTTACATATAATTTTAAAATATTTTTAAAAAATAAACTATTATTCAAAATTATATTTATCAAAAAGTAAAACTCAGACACCCAAATGATTATTGTACTTTAGGGGCCTAGATATGAGCCATTCATATTTAAAGTACAATGTGGCATGGGCCTAATTGGGAGCCCAAATGTTCTCTTGTTGCAATTATTATTTGAACGGGGCCCGGTGGGCTTTTAATGTTGGCGCACGTTTACCCTCAGAGCGCAAGGAAGAGAAACAAAAATTTAAATAAAAAAGGAAAATTACATGGACTTCCCCAATGTATGAAAATTGTTATATCTTTACCAAACCTTTGTCTATTTTTAGTTCTTGTATCTCAAAAACAAGCTACTAGTGCAATCCTTTCCCATTAGCTTGAATGGCTGGAATGAGAAGCAAGCCTATTGTAAGGGAGTGACTCGTAAATTATATTTGTTTAATGAGTGAAATTCAACCCGAGCGAATTCGTCAATTGATTGGGTCCTGCGAAGATGAACAAACGTGTGTTAGCCGGCAACAACTCGTCGGAAGTTACTCTGATGACGAAATTAGAGTTGTTTAAATAAAAAAAATTGGTAAAAAAGTAATTTGACAGAATTTTTGCTAGTAAAAATGGGATATGCATATTTTTTGTCTTTGAAACCTCCCCTTTTATAGAGGAATCGAGCCTCTCTCTTCTCAATCCTCATGATGATCTGTTTTCCTACATGCCTCCCAGCAAACGGTTCTGCCATCCCTGCAAATGGCGGTAACAGGGTTGGCAGACCGAATTTAGTTTTTTCGTCATAAATGCTCTCACTTTGGCCTGTATCTCGTGCCGAACCGTCTGCACGAATACCCCCATCTCGGCCATATCACACTTGGTAGCGGATATATCTTTCAATCTAATCACATTAAATGCTGTACAATTTGGATCACGTCCCATTAAATACCGTACGACCTGAGTCAAATCGCATTAACTGCAGACCCTGTGACCGAGCCCCTTTTCCCGCAATGGGATCGTGATTAGCTCAGATCCCTGACCGAACTCTCATACTTTGGGCCGACCAAGACCAAGGCCTCCCTTTGCACGGTTAGGGCTTCCTATATGGGTTTTAACCCAAGGCCGTGGGCGGGCCCGGTGGATTGGGGCGAGCACGGTTGTCTCCCCTTCACCTATAATATTACACTACAGAATATTAACCATTTGCTGCAAAATAGAGAGCAACAGAATTGCAAGGTTATAGCAGTAGCAAAGCTACCTCGGCCTAGTTGAGCTGCCGAATTAGCAGCATTAGTAGTTACAATAGCTACAGAGCTGCCTCAACAGCAACAGTCACAGAGCTACCTCAGTAGCAGTAGCATCTAGTTGTTAGGCAATTAGATAGTTACAATACCTAGGGCTATATTGAAATATAAAAATCGTGATAGAGTTCTGTATCTTTTAAATAATAAAAAATAGAATGAAATAATATAATTCGGTTTTACTTTTCTTCAACTACGTACCCCTTAAATAAGAATTCATCCAAATTTATTTTAAGAGTTTGTTGGGATTTAAATATCAATTTCTAAACGCGAACGAAAGCAAAAATTATTGTATGTACCAAAGAAAAATACACAACGATATACGTGATTTGACACAACCTGCCTACCTCTACGGGTAAGAGAAACAATCAATTATAACTATAAAATATACAAATTCGAGATTAAAAACATCCCAAAACGCAACACTCACAACTCAAGTCCTGAAACAAACTCCGTTTTTCCGCTCAAAGGTTATTCTCGTGCATCCGGTATTTTTTCATCTCTCATTACATCTCTATCCTCTTTGATTTTCTCTCCACACAAAATAATTAGAATTATAGAATCCCATTTATAGGCAAACTCTAAAAATCCTAATCATATATAAATATAAAACCCTACATGTATTAGACTCCTTATAAATTCATGACTCCAGCTCAACCAAAATATATGTAAATAAAATACTAATTATACAGGTCCACAGAATACAAGATATACATCCAACAATCTCTACCTTGACTTGAATTCTGTAAATCACCCTGAAGATAAACAGTGTCGATGTCGATTCTGCCGTCGTCGTTAATCCGTCACACTTAAATCAGCATGGCTGACACCTCCACACTAAGATGTTCGACACCTATTCGTTGATGTGTCCTGATTACTAATAATTTGTTGAATCAGAAAATTTGCATTTGACTTGACTCCACTTGCAACTAAAATTCTAGTTGCATCCATTGATTAATCGTCTACCATTAATTGAACCAGATTGCTCCAGATCACCCGCAATTAAACCCAATTGCCCATGATCTCCTTTGATCTCGCCCGATCAATCCAAATCTAAGCCGATTTGACCAATCCCATCAAATTATTCAGAATTAAAAAAATTTGACCGTACCAATGAATTTGCAGCGCCTGAAAACCTTATAAAATATCTTCTCCTCTAATTATTTTGCAATATATACAATCCGACATAGCAAAATAATTGTAAACCGTTGATTTCAAAAAAATTTGGTCAACACAGGATAAAAAGCCTTCAATTGATTCAATTCCTAATCCATTACCACATGCCTAGTGTCGTGAATGTTGTGAATTACCTTCCAATTTGCACGACAACCAAGAATCCATTGCAAAGTAAATCACTTTCAATGCCTAAATGTAGGTAATTTTTTTTTTCCACACTAGCGCTGCACTCAGAACTGTTACACCAAACACACCCTTACCAGTCTTGTAATCCCTTACCAGTGCCGCGGCTGCCTGCTCCTTTTTTTTTTCTTTGTGCGGTAAAAATTATTTTTGTGCAAAAATTATTTTTAATTTATATTAATTGAAAATAAAAAATAATACCTTGCTTCGATCAACTACCATGGTTTTGAATCGTTCACCGTTGGCTTTGATACCATTTGTTGGGATTTAAACACTAATTTTCAAATGCAAACGGAAGCAAAAATCATTGCACATACCAAAGAAAAATACGCAACGATATACGTAATTCGGTACAACCTGCCTACCTTCACGGGTAAGAGAAACAATCAACTATAATTGTAGAATGTACAAATCCAATATCAAAAACACCTTAAAATCCGACACCCACAACCCGAGCTCTGAAACAAATCTCGTTTCCCTACTCAAAGCTTATTCTCGTGCCCATGGTATTTTTTCATCTCTACCCCATTGATTTTCTCTCCACGCGACAATTAAAAATATAAAGTCCTATTTATAGACAAATTCTAAAAACCTTAACCCCATATAATTATAAAACCTTACATGTATTAGACTCTTTATGGATTCATAACTCCAGCCCAGCCCAAATACATATAAATAAAATACTAATTATACGAGTCTATAGAATACAAGATATATACCAAACAGAGTTAAAAACCAATTCCCCTAACAAAAAAAATCGAAAAGTTAATTCGTCATCACCTTTGCAGTCCGAGTTTGTCAATTTTTGGTGGCATAAGATGGGAAAAGAGGGAATGAAGTGAATTTTCAAAGAGGGAGTTGATGGTTAATGATTAATGGACTTTTTTCTGATTTTGTTTTACTATTGGGATTGTAGAAAATAATTAAACGTGTTTGATGTAGTTGAAAATATTAATTTATAAATTATAACTCAAAAATATTATTATGACTTTAAACATAAGTTATAAATATTTATGCGAACTTGTAACTTAAAATAGTAGAACTTGAATTCTCACATTCTCTGTGTAGTTTGTGGACATTACGACCTAATCTCAAAATCTTGAAATTAATGAAGGGCAAACTTCTAATGGTCTGGAAGAGATTCAAATAAAAAAATTATTGAGGAGTAAACTCAAGACCTAATCAACTGAGCTACTCTTGATTAGGTTATAATTATCGTTTGTTGAAAAGATAAACTTGACTTATGTCTTTTGGTTTTTCTACACAAATCTAGAGAGTTCTTTAGAGTTTATGTTGTTCATGAATCATGCTTATTAAGTTTTTTCTTATTTTTCCTAGGTGAATGTAACCTAGAAGGGTCATGTATAATGCTTTGGGTTTAAGAGTTTAATTAATGATAGTTTATTTATTATGGCCTATAAATATTTGATGTATCTCAATGTTTCAAGTAAGTGGAATACAAGAATTGAGTTCATAGTATATTTCTTTTCCCTTCTCTTAAAATATATTGTAGTAAGTTTAGATAATTTTCCAACAAAGTGGTATCAGAGCCACAACAAGAAAATGGCGAATATTGGTTTGGTAGGATTTCAATATCTTCGGCTCACCAAAGATAACTTTGAAAATTGGGCGCTCCGAATGGAGGCTCTTCTTGGTTCGCAAGATTGCTGGGAGATTGTAGAGAAAGGTTATGAAGAGCAAGATGTTTCCACTACGACTGTTAATGAAAGGAATCCCTTGCAGAAGTTACGAACGAAGGATAAAACTGCTCTTGCCCTCATCCATAAGAGTTTGGATGATTCGATGTTCGAGAAAGTAGCTGGTGAAACCACCTCGAAAAAGACATGGGAGATCCTTCAAAATTGTTTCAAAGGAGTTGACAAAATGAAAAAAGTACGACTGCAAACTCTTAGAGGAGAGTTTGAAGCCTTTCGCATGAAC
>JAULJZ010174615.1:0-48340 GCA_032270985.1 Heliamphora pulchella
GTTCGAATACCTATGAGCCATGGAAAAGAGGGTACATCACCTTGTGAGGATGTATGTGTGCTTGATTGCATGTGTTATAGCATTTTCCTAGCATAGCATGATAGCTTGTGGTGTATACGTGGGTATGGAGGTTGGGCCTTAGGATTGATTATTCTTCCTTTCGGGCGAAACAAGAGCATGTGGGTTACTAAGCTACTAGTACTCTGACGAAGATTGAGGGTTTGAGAGATAACGACAGAAAATAGGATGCCAGCCCAATCCAAGAGTTTACGGTAGTTATTATCATTGATCATCTCGTCAACCCATTCGAACCACCCATGGGCAGGACCAGAAGGGGTCTTAAATTGTAGAAAAAAAAAGGGAAAGTCACCTCGCTCGATCTGAAGTCGGGTAATAGAACAAGGTGTGATCATCTCTACTTCTGACGAATTGATGTCAAAAGAGGATGATCAGTAATAGGTGTGGCAGGGTCAAGTTGGTTTGTGGCCTGCCAGAATAAATCACCTTTCCCTCCTAGAAAATGAGTGGATTGCCATTCCGTAACAGGAGGGACCGAGCGAGCCTCAAGATGAGCCCTACCGACATTTACTATAACAGAAGAACGAGGAAGATGGGTGGCTGTAGCTATAAGCGCTAGTACGAGAATATTGAATAAGGGGAGAGATTGAGAATGTTGAAAGTGGTAGGGACTGAATGGGGCCCAAAGCACTATTTAAAATGAAGGCCGAACGCGATAGGTTGAGTAGCAATGAATACGGAAGTGAGGCATCATGACGGCTAACGGTATGGTGCACGCGCGCAAATTGGCTCGTTCTTTCCACACGCTCAAAAGGATGGAAGATCGAGCAATTCGCGCGCATGCAAGGGCAAAATGTAGGTGGATAGTCGACTATTAACATATAAATTTTGAATAATAAATATATAAATAATTATGGGCCAAGCCACTAGGGCAAATAGCTCAAGTAAGCCAATATTAAGAGTAAGGATAAAAGAAAGTCAATGCGAAACTTCTCAAGATGAGTATGGCACTTGAGCTACTCATAATAAGTAATTGAACCACTTGGGTACACCCGACCTACTCGGGTACATCCGAGCAACTCGTGAACGGTCGCGCTGTTCGGGCACAATCGATCCACTCTGGTCCATTTTACCCGCTCTAGTACAGTCGGCAAATTTGGTGGTCGAGCCACTTGGTTCCCCTTCTCGAGCGAGTGGTTCAACCTACATGATATCTCGGGTCGTTCGAGTACAGAACTCCATTTTTGCTTCAAGAAATTATTATTTCTTAACTACATGGTTTAAATAATGCATCCACTTGAGTCATTCATGACCTGAGCAACTAACCCCTCTAGTAGCTCGGATACAATACTTCTACTCATAATTCGAGTCACTCATGACCTGAGCTACTCGCCTCTCAGTAGCTCGGGGATTCTTCCACTTAACCGGTGTCGCCTACTCTAACTCAGGTACTCGGGTGATGGCACTAACTACTCATTCCACTGGTGACTTGAATATGAACTACGACGAGAGTTAAGTATTTGAATTATAGATTCCTTGACCTGAACCAACCAATAAAGAAGAAGCAGGTTGAAAGGCCCAAAAGGCTCGCCAACTCGAGTTACTTCAATAACCCGAGTTGCTCAAGTGGTCCAATTTTACTTCATCAGTCAATCGGACATATAACTCCGGGTTACTCAAGTTACAAGAAGACCCTGACTTATCTACTCGAATTACTGGGGATCCAAGCTGCTGAGACCCCATATAACTTGGCCAACTAATATCGCTGCTCATCGTGCAGAGGCAGAAGACATTCCATAGCACAGACTATGAAGCATAGCCCTGACTATGACAGTAGCTCTGACTACTTGCCATGGCATAGACCATGAAGACAGCACAGACTGTATTATTTCCATGGCACAAACCATGAAGACAACATAGACTGTATTATTTCCACGACACGGGTCGTGAAGATAGCACAAACTGTAACGTAGCTCTGACTACCTGATCATGATGACGTAGCACCAACTATGTGGCTCAGCACTGACTATACAACCAAGATAAAGCACAGACTGTGATTATAGATTCCTCTGAGAATTGAAAAACTGTCCCAGAAACAATGAAAATAGTGACAGTACAATCGTGCACGAGACGTTGGGAGACATGTGGTTTAATGGTTAAGAAAAGGATTTGTCGAACTAAGGGACCCTCCCACTTGAGTCACTCAAGTGACCCCCGAGTCACTCAACCCGAGTGAGTCGAGTACTGGACCCAAGTGGATCGGATACCCACAGGGCACCTATTGGCCGACCTAGTTGAGTTGGAGTAGAACACTACTTTGTTGATTATTGGATAAAATCTCTTGATTCCCCGATATCGCCTCTCATGATCCGATTCGATCTCTTGAAAGAGTCCTATCCGAACTCCAACATAGCTCCTTTGAGTGTTATAAATAGGAGAGATAGTCATGCTTTCAGATCAATCGAATTTGGAGAGCCAAAACGCTGTTTATACTGCCAGTACTCCATACTCAATTAGTTTTCGCTTTCACCCTACCTTATCTCTTTTTGTTCTGTATTTTTGATCACTTCGTATATTTCATCTCTCTAATTATTCTTTGTTTATTCATTATTAAATAACCCTACACATTGTCATTAATATAAGTGGAGTCACAATTATCGATACCGGATCAATCTAAGTTGTCCATCCCACAAAATGGAGTCTTGAGCACTACTGAGGGAAGACTGACTTGACGGGAGCTCAACAGTAATACTTTATGAATACGCACTATTACTAGCAAACTACTTGCGTTGCGAACAGTATATTTTATGCTTTTATTTTGACAGAACAATTTCAATTTGTTTATGTGGAAGAAGACGCGAGCCTTCTGATCTCAATACAGGACAGTCCAACAAAAGACAATGAGAACAATACAGATGGGAAAAGAAAATAAAAAAAAAATTGAAAGAAATGGAGAGTTAACTAAGGAAGTAGAGACATTTGCTGGACGTTGATCGGAAAGCAATCGTTGGGTGTGCCTGAATAGGCCCTTTGAGCAAGGATGGAATTAGCAGCTTGTGTTGGATGAAAGGCGTCCCAAAATACGTATTGATTCCTATTTGGGCACGGAACTGTGAAGGGGAGACATGTTATCTGTCCCTGGTTCTTTCCTATTCCACAGCATCCCCGATCTACTACGTTGAACCCTGCATGCCCCCCAAATACATTATTTTTGTCAACTCCAACTATATATATATATATATATATATATATATATATATATATTGTGGATGTACTACTACGTGTCTTCATTATTTGAATGCATACTATATGCACGTGGTAACTAAACTTAAAGTTCCATTTGTTTCGATGTAAAAACTTTTTTTTAATAAAATACCTTAGTATTTGTTATTTGGTTTGATGAAACCTAAAAATCAATCTTGATTTACATTTAAAAAAAAGAGAGTAATTTATTTTTTGTCTCAACGGTAAAAATTATTGTGGCGACAATGACGAGAAGGCCGTGATGGTGGAAGAGGTAGCATTGGTAATTGTGTATGTGGTGCATGGCAACGGTGGTGATGGTGGTGGTGGCGACGGCAGCGGTGGCAAGGCCTTAAGTTATTAGAGAAATTTGATTTATGCCTCTTGTAAGATAAACTTTCAAATTTTGTTTTTTTAAAACATTTTTTTTATTTTTCCACTTGAATTTTTTAATCTTCGGCCGTCTTATTGTGACAAATAGGAAAGGTAAGAAATTTTATTGAAAATTTAAAAACAAAAAAAGTGGGCGCCAGTGCAAGTGGCAGCGCTTTTCAGGCCCTGCTTAACCCCCAGGGTTCGACCCTGGGTGTCAACGCCCCCTCCCCAACTTATCTGACCCAAAAAAAAAGAAAGCAAAAAAACAAAATCTGATTTTGACTTATTTTTTTTATGTTTCTGAACTTTTTTAAAAACTTTGATGAAATGGTTTTGCATTTTCAATTCCAGAAAACGAAAAAATTAAAAAAATGTTAGTAAAAAGTTAAGAAAATTACTAAAAATATAAATAAATAGTATTATATACTTATAAAAATTACTTATATATAATTTTTTTTAAAAATTGTCCAAAGTCACTTAAAGAGTGGTCTAGTATTACAAATAGTTAAATCTAGCGATTAGTAGTGTTGAATTATATTTAAGTTCATGAATCAATTTTATATATAGAGAACATTTTGTATTCCCGCCGAAAAGAAAAAGATTTTTTTTTTTTTTTACCGGTTAAACTCACACACCCATTACTTCTACACTTTGCTCTTAATAAGGTTTGAACACTCAATCTCTCATTTGGAGACAAACACCTATACCAAATTCCAATACTTACCTCTAGGGTTTAAATCCTAAGGTCCTCACTCTCAGTTTACTTATTAAATAAAAAAAAGAAAAAGAAAAAACAAGTGGAGGTATACGGCATAGGTATTGGAAAGTGAGAGAATCATACCATAGGGAGCTGGGTTATTAAGAATGTCACCAAAGATACCATAAGTATTGCCATAGACAATTATGGCACCAGGGTGAGTGCCATTGTTGAGAATGGTGACCAGGGATCTGAGCCCTTCATTGAAGGCACCCAGCATTTGATTAACGTAGTCAACACATCTCCCAGGCGGGGCCTGACCGGTGGCTAACTGGTTCGGGATGCAACCTAAAGGTCCAATTCCTGCCACCAGAAATTTCCTCAATCCTACACTGTATAATGCCTGCAACATTAGAATGAAAGCAAGCTTTATTCATAAGTCCAAGAATTTTTTTTATTTTTTATTTTTTATTTTTAGTTTTTAGTAAAAAGCAAAAGAGAGAGAGAGAGAGAGATTTTTGGCATGTTTGCTTTTTTATAGAAAAGTGTATGCATGGAGAAAAATACTAAGAATTTTAAGTGATTTGTATAGTATATATTTATATTTAATAAGTTGTGGGATACACTCCAAGTGAATGTTAACCACTTACTTTAAATTCTGATTTGTTTTTACGTATATTTTTTGAATGCATAGAATTGTTGCTTTTTTATTAGAAGATGAAAAAATAAGAAAAAAAAAAGACAGGTGTTTGTAGTTATTAGCTAAGAAAACGCCATTGTCCTTCATTTTAGTAAGTAATAAAGTGGGCTTATAATGATGGAGGCATTTAGTATTGTCGAAACAATTTGTTTATAGAATGTAACTCCAAAAGGTTTTGACTTTACTTTTATTTATTTTTTATTATTTAGTTAATAAAAAGTATGTAAATAATTTTTTGAACTAAAATATTTTACATGATAAGAAGAAATTATTTTCTTTTAAATAAATTAGTAAGATATTTTTCTTTTATTAAGAAACGTGTTTTGATTCTGACTCTTCTTAGATTTTTAAATTTTTTATGTCGATTTTTAAAATGAAAATACATAAACCAATAGTGGTAAATGGTTTTTTTTCATCATTAGTCATTTTTTTACGTTAATTCAAATAATAATATTTTTAAAATTTATCTCGTCATAAGAAACCAAAAATTTAAAAAAATACCAAAAATTAACAAAAGACCAAAAAATTAAAAATAGAGTTCATATAAGACACAAAAGCATTAAAAAGCCACTTTAAGGCTTTTTCGTCTTTAGTAAAAATATTTTTACATTAGTTCAGTTAAAGATACTTTTTAAATTTTTTTTATAATAAAAAATCAGAAAAAATTACCAAAAAATAAGAAAAAGGTACATAGAAGATGAAAAAAAGCCTTAAAAAAGCCACCTTAAGCCTATTTCAAGGCTTTTTTTGTTATTAGTAAAATAATTTATGTAAGTTCAAATAATGATAATTTTTAAAATTTTCTCATTACGTAAAACTAGAAAAATAAAAAAATAACCAAAAAATAAAAAGATACATATAAGATGAAAAAAGTCTTAAAAAACCAACCTTAAGGCTTTTTAAGGCTTTTTTCGTTTTTAGTTAACGTTTTTCAAATTTAGTCAAAATGGCTATACTTTTATATTTGTTTTATCATGATGAATCAAAAAAATAAAAAATTTACACTAAAAAGTAAAAAAATTTAAAAAAACAAAAAAATAATAGAAAAAACTATTTCAAATAGTAACGAACTTTGGAATGCATCAAACCAAATCTAGATATTTTGCATAAATTTGTTTTGAAAAATATCTTGTTTTAATCTAACAATAAAAAATATTATTTTAAAAATATTTTTTATTTGTCAACCGCACGTTGGAAAATAAAAATGAAAAATATTTTTTTTGTTAAAAATATTTTACATAAAAAATATTTTATAAAAAAACATATTTTATGTTAAAACGAAGGAAGCTTTAAACAAAATTGATTTTAATGTTAGGGAGAGTTGAAAACTTAAAGAATATTCTAACACCCTAATTGTGACTGGAGTATTGTAAGTTGGAAAAATGCTTTTACTATTTCAAATGTCAATTTTGTACTTAATCAGCGTTAAATAAAGTAATTGCACGATTGTATATAAATGATATAAAAGGGACATTTGAGTTATTTGACAAACCAAAACTTCTGATTGCTTTACGCCAAAATCGAATAACACCCTAAACACTGCTTATAAAAAATTTGCTTCTCCGCCTATGATTTAAACTGCCAAAAGGTGAGAAATGTGTAGTTTAACACGAAATAGGTTGTTAGAAGCTAAAAGTATACTTTTTTTAAAAAAAAACTCTTTTTGATGAGACAAACAAATTACATTGTTGTTTTGAATATTTATTTACATGTTCAGTTTTAGTTAAGAAACAAAAATTTAAGTATCTCAATGAGGTCAAGATGTGGAGCAATTATTTTATACAGGACAGGACAATGTCCCATTTTAATTTGTATCATATATTTATGTGGATTTTATTATTTTTTTTTTGTGTAACTCACACAAATACGTGGTTCAGATTAAAATGGGACATTGTGTGGTTCAAATTAAAATGGGACATTGTTCTCTTCTGCATAAACTAATTAAATTTTACAAGATGTATGTGACTTGAAAAAAAAATAAAGAAAAATTACCAGAATTTGTCGGGCATAATGATTAAGGAGAAGGTTGGCAAAGTCGGTGGGAGTGTAACTATAGCTGGAAGGGTACATGGAAGGCAAGAGGTAGTTGTTGATATAGTCATTGCTTCCAAACACCATTACGGCTAAGGATCTGGCCATGTACTGACTCAGGTTCTCCCCGCTCATCATCCTTCTTAACTCACTCATTGTGCTCTCGAAGTTCATCACCTGCTGGCTAAGGCTATACCGATCACCCTGCAGGATACATATATTTAATTATTAATTGTCATTCCCGTCAAAATTATACCCTAAAATTAGCCTTATCCTAAACGGACCTATTTCTTAAGTTTTTCTCCTGATAAATAATGAGAGAAGTTAAAAAATTAATAATTTAAAAATTAACAAAAAATTGAAAAAGCATCAAAGCCCCGTACTCAAACATTAGCTCGAGCAAACCACAATTACCGCCAGGGACGGAACTAAGGTTAGACAATGGAGGACCATGACCCTACTGTTTTTGTTTCAATAATTTGATCTTGTAAATTAAAATGGTCCGTTTGTTTTGACGCAAAATATTTTATTTATCTTTCATTATTTTGTTGATAATACTAATAAAAAAATATTTTTTTTAGTAAAATATTTTATCTCATTGGACCAAATTTAACTTACAAAAAATTAACTCGTAAGTTAATTTTAAAATGAAGCCTTTGTACACTTTCACCCAATTCCTTCACCAAATTTCTTTTATTGAAAATATTTTTCAAATATTAATCAAATACTAAAAAATACAAGTAAAAAAAATTATTTTTACAGAATTATTTTATATGTAAAATATTTTTCACGGTAAAATATTTTACGTCGAAACAAACGGAACCTAAATCTTTTTGTGTAAAATCAAATATAGAAGACTTTATTAGTATTTGTCAAAAAAAAATTAAAAAGCTTTTTTTGAACTTTAGTTAAACTTTAGTATTTTTTGGACTCTTCTTGTCATAAAAAAAATAAAAAATTAAAATTTTAGACCAGATATTTAAGAAAAAAATAAACGCAAAGCAGTTATTTTGAATTAAAGTATATCTTATTTTCCTCTTTAGAAGTTTTTTTTTTTTTTTAACATTGGTCTTTTTTCTAACTTTTTAAAATATTCGCAAACACTACCTTAAAGAACTTGAAAGGATATCGTGTTTCATTCAGATAGACCATGACTTTTAAATGTATAAAAATCTAATTATGTTATAATATTTGTTTTCTTTATTATGAGATTATAACATCAATTTTATTTATTATGTCCAATGCTAGTATAAAGTGCTATTTTTTTGTTCTCTAATTAAAATAGAAGGGTTCATATAAATATGTAAAATAAAAAAATTATCCACTTTGCCACCGAGTTGATGAACTCATAGTTCTGTCCCTAATTACCGCGAGCAAGCATATTAATGACTAACAACATAAAATTTATTATTTATTAAGTATTTATTTGAAATGTCTAAAAAATTTAGTTTTGAAGAAATTAATATAGCATTTTTTTTAAATAAAAAAAAAAGACAAGTAAAATTAGAGCGTTTGGGATAGTTTTCTTAAAGTAGCTTTTTTTTCTTTTTCTTTTTTTTGTAGTATTTGAAATATTAACATCACTATTTTTATTATTAATATTAGTGTTGACTTTTTAATTGAGAGTATTATAATCTTTATTCAAACAAAAAGTTAGTTTGTTTGGAAAGTAGATAGACTTTTTTTCTTAAAAAAATAAACGAAAAAGAGTTAGTTGGCATTTAAAAAAAAAAATCAAACAGTATAGTTTAAAAACTGGTTTTTTACAAAAGGTCAGCTTTTTAGATACCCAAACAAGGCCTAGACAAAGGCAGAACTAGAAAATGTCTGAGAGGCAACGACATCCTCCGATCTCAAATTCTGTGCAATCTTGTATTTTACTATATATATATATATAATAAAAATTATATTATTGACACAATCTTAGGGCTACATTTTTTACAACGTAAAATTTTTTTTGGTAAGATATTTTATCGATTTTTTTGTTAAACACAATATAAAATAATTTTTAATAAAATATTTTATATCAAAAGAAAAAAATTAATCTACATGAAAAATTATATAAGTCATTTTTCATGCTAGCGATGGTGGTGACAACGACGACAATGGATTGTAATGACAGCAATGGAGGTGGTAGGAGTAAAGATAGTGATAGCAGTGGTAGAGGTCGAGGTGGTGGAGGATGATGGTGGTAGTGGTAAAAACAATGGTTGTGGTGCCAGTCGAATGGAGGAAATTATGGCGATGATGATGGCAACAATGGCTATGGTGGTGGTAAAGGTACCAGCGGTGGTTGTAGTGACAATAGTGCTGAAGTACGTGGATAGTGGCAGTAGTGCCAACGTGGGCAGCAGTGGTGGTGGCAGTGTCGGAGATGATGGTAGCGGCGATGATGGTGATAACGTCGATAATGGTGGTAACAACGATAGTAATGACAGTAGTGATGGTGGAACTCGACGACAGTGGTAATAGACGTAGTTGTGACGACAAAGGTGGTGTTATGTTAACAATATATTTTGATCAAATAAAATTTTTTTTTTGCAATAACTAAAGTATTTTTCATGTGTCATCCAAACACTAGAAAACAAAAACAAAATAATTTTTTTCGCAATATAAATTTATGTGAAAAATATTTTTTATTGTAAAATATTTTATGTTAAAATGAACATGGCCTAAATGTAGGACTTTGTTAAAGTGCATTGTATGTCTAAAATGTAAATCATTTAAAATTCTTTTTATAAGTGATATATATATATATATATATATAGATGTGTGTCATTTAAATCGTTGTGTGTCTAAATGTAAATCATTGTCATTTAAATCATTTAAAATGTAAATCATTTAAATCATTGTGTGTCTAATGTAGAACATTTTGTGTGTCTAAAATGTAAATCATTTTAAAATTCATTTAATATATATATATATATATATATATATATATATATATATATATGATCAAAATATATTGCTAACATAACACCACCATTGCCGTCACAATTACGCCCATTACCACTATCGTCGATTGCCACCACCACTACTATTATTACTATTGTTGTTACCATCATCATCGCCGCTACCACCATCTCTAGTACTGCCACCACCACTGCTGCCCCCGTTGTCACTACCGCCACATCGGCGTGCTCCTGCACTATTGTCACTATCATCACCGCTGATACCTTTACCACCACCATAGCCATTGTTGCCGCCGCCATCGCCATAATTTTTCCCATTCGACTGGCACCACAACCGTCGTCTCCACCACAACCACCATCGCCCCCACCACCTCGACCTCTACAACTGCCATCACTACCTCTACTCCTACCATCTCCATTGTGCCATTACTACCTATTGTCGTGGTTGTCACCACTACCGCTAGCATGAAAAATGACTTACATAATTTTTCATGTAGATTAATTTTTTTCTTTTGATGTTAAATATTTTATTAAAAATTATTTAATATTGTATTTAACAACTTAAGACTGAAAAATCGATAAAATATCTTACCAAAAAAAATTTTACCTCGTAAAAAATGGAGCCCTAAAGATTGTGAGTGTCAATAATATAATTTTTATTTTATATATATATATTGATGTGATATTTCTTTAATATCTCTATTGGATTCTTCAATTTTAAATAATTATTTTACCTCCAATATTAATACACAATAACTAAACAAATAACTTTACTCTTCAAATAGAATGATATGAATATTGTTCTTTTCAAACTCAAAAAATATATACATTAGACCAAAAATATATCACAAAATAATAATTTTCAACAAAATAAAAGTCAAACGCTAATCCGAATTTTTAATACCTTTCAGTGAAAGTTGAGAGAATTAAGAGAAAATTGTTTCATTATATAATATTAAGTATTAAAAGATTTACAAAAAAAAATACCCATAAGAATCAATAAAGATTATATAAATTAGTAATTATTTTTTATTTAGGCCTCCCCTCAAGAAAAGTTTCTAGTTTTGCCCCTGGGCCTAAATATGTATATCTGAATCCATCAAACTGTTTTCAACTTTAGTCTAAGAGCACTGCTAAGCTTTCCAAATTTTAGATGACCTAAGATTATCGAATTTTCTAGTCTAAGTCTAACTTTAGGGGAGTAACAAGGTCACCCACTAAGTGCCCAAATAAAATTTTTAATTTTATTTTTTTATTTTTTATTTTTTTATTTTATGCATTCATTTTTATAAATATATTTTTTATTTTCAAAATTATACATGTCAGAATCTGTCGAACAAGATACATATAAAATATATAATTATATAAAAATTAAAAATAAAGGCTTGTATCAGGTAATTGTTTATTTATTTATTTTATTTTGTTTATTTTTGTATTTTGTAAAAAAAACTTATCAATTAATTAAATTATTACATTTTTTGTCTTCTCTCATCAAGACGAGTCAGAAAAATAAAAAAATTTAGAAAACATAAAAATAAGCCTATAAATCAAGTTTTATGTTGTTTATATTTGTCTTTAGCGAATTTTTTTTCATCTTGTAATCAATCTTTTTTTTATTTTTCCAGCTCATCTCATCAAAACAATTTGAAAAAGTAAAAAAATTAGTCAAAAAATAAAAAATATTCAAAATGGACAAAAAAAAATATATAAGCAAATTTTCTTAAATTTAGTCAAAACAGGGCCAAAGATTCGTTTGGTAAAACAATTTTTTTAACCTCATTTTCTTGAACATATTGACTTTAAATGCAGTAAGTCAACGCAATACTTTTAACAATAAACTCTACAAGCTACTTTTTTAGATAGAATATTATTGTTAAAGAGAATCCAACTCAATACTTTAACAATAAACTCTACAAGCTACTTTTTTTAAATAGAATATTATTGTTAAAGAGTATCCAGTGAGCATTGGTTAGTTGAAATTTTTCTTTTTAAAAATGCCAGAATTTTATAAAATTTTACTACTATTAATACACTTTGTATATATATTAATATATTTTGTACAACTATCAATAAATTATTTGTCTATTAATTATTAAGCATTGACCCATTCTATTTAAATAAGCCACTCAACAATCTTATATATTATCCTTTAGTGTAGGGTGAACAAAATAAAAAAGAAAAACTAATAAGTTAACTTATGAGTTAATTTTTTTATTTTAAAATTATTTTAATTTTTCAAATATATCATATTAGATATTATATTCTTTTATAATAATAATAATAAATAAAAAAAACTTAGTCGGGTTCTCAGTTCTTTCTGTTTTTCTTTCATTTTCTTCTTTCCTTCCTTTTGCTTTTCTTTCTTTCAAATTCAAACAATACAACACTCTAATTTTAGAATTTTTCTTATTTTTCTTATTTTTTATTTCATTTCACAAGTTTTAAACACATCTGAAATTGATGTTTTAGATATTTATTCATGTCAATGTCTACAAGATTTCAAGGTGCTAAAATATTTTTAATTTCAAAAAAATTCTCATGCACAAGTGTTAATTTCACTTAAACCTAAAATTATAAAAATTATATATATATATATATATATATATGTGTGTGTGTGTGTGTGTGTGTGTGTGTGTGTGTTTTGTGTGTATGAATTTTTTTCATAATCCATATCAATGTGTGACGATTTTTTCATGCTTCGCACTAAGTAAATTAAGAGATTTCTATTATTCTAAAAAAATAACTAAATAAATTTTGAGACATGTTTCTTATTTTTTAAGATAGTAACAAAAATATTATTAATTTTTTTTCAGTACAAGAGCACTTATAACAAGAAGTTTCTCATACTCTATATTATGTTATAAGAGATTTTTATGTCACTCTAATTTAAGGAAAAGGTAAAATGTTGTGCTATTATCTTTAGGAATGTAAAAAGAATATATAAATAAAATATTTTCATACTCTGGACTAAGGAGAACGCAATGTGCCGTTTGGGATAATTATTTATTTGCTTATTTTATTTAATTTTTTTTTGTCTTTAGTGAACTTTTTTATTATTTAGTCAAATTATTTCACTTTTTAACTCATTTGATTAAGATGAGCTGAAAAAAGTAAAAATTCCTGAATAAATTATAAAAAAGTTCAGAAAAAACGAAAATAAGCCAAAATAAGTCAGTAAGCAAAATTTTATGTTTTTTATTTTTATTTTTAGTGAACTTTTTCTACTTTTCAATTAAAATCTTTTTACTTTTTCGATTCATCTCATCGAGACAGTTTGGAAAAGTAAAAAATTTTAGACAAAAGATTAAAAAATTTAGCAAAATAAGCAAAATTATAGAATCTAAGCCCAAACAAGGGTAAAGTATAGGAATATTTGTTGTACGGATGTACCTGAGAAAAATATGAAATTCTTATATATGAAGATATGTTTCTCATGCTATGTATTAGGTATGAAAAATTTCTCATTATATTAAACTTTTTATTGATACTTAGAGATTTCTCATTGTATTGAGAATTTTATAAGTACTAAAAAAAATTCATTTTACACCAACTTATGAAAACTTTTTCATTGTCATGTATGTTAGAATCATACATGAGAAAATTCTCATACATAATAAATTTGTCATACTTTGAAATCTGAGTTAAAGAGAAATGCAAAGTATTTGCTATTGTCTTCAGGACATACAAGAGAAAAATATATATAAAAAAATACTTATATTTGATATTTTTCTCATGATCTCCATTATTGTATGATCAATTTCTCATTGGATTCAAAATATTACAAACACTAAAAAAATCTCTTTTTGTATCAAGATTGAAATTTTTCCCACTGCGACACATGATAGATTTTTTATTATTTAAACATTAATGCCTTAATGTTCCACAAAAATTCTATCCATAGAAAATGCATATCAAATCAATCGATTTCTTTTTTAATCTTTTGAAACTCCACATAGAATAAACTAAAAAATATGGAAACATTAAAAATCTAGTGATGTTTTGTCTAATTCAAACTTCTTCTTTAAAATAGAATAGATATTTTCTTTGATTTTTACAAATTTTCACATCAGTATCGATCTAGTTTAATAGAATCAACTACATTAAAAAAATATAAATTTTATCAAAAAATGAGAATGTACAACAAAAGTTTTGGAAAACAATATAGTTTTTCAAAGATTAGGTTCAATATGGATCTAATAGTAGCATTCTGGTTTTTACAGAATTTTTTTAGTTTTTATAAAAAAATTATTTTTTCAATATCTTGTGATTAATTAAAGAAACCGAGCACTAAAAAATATACCCATTTTTTTAATTTTCTTTACTAAAAATAATAAAATAAAAACAAATAAAACATTTGACATCATTGAATTGAGTTGTTCTTTTATTTTCACTGGATTTTAAAAAATGATTAGTCCATTAATTTTAAAATTTTAAAATTTCCACGTTAAGAGAAATCAAAAGATTAAAAATATTGACAAAAAATAAAAATTCACTATAAAAAATAAGAATAAAAAATAAAATTAAAACTAGAGCCAAAAAAAAGCTAATTGATGATTAGAGCATTTCTTTATTAAATATAATTAATATTTATTAAACTATTAAAATAATATTATTAAAACTAACAGTGCATTATAATATGCATGGTTGCAAGCCGCAAGTAATATACTTTTCGGTTAAGTAATGGGGACTCGTTGCATTGGTGTTAGTCTAAAGGATAAATTTTTTTAGATTTTTCTTACTGGGATGGATTGAAGAAATAAAAAACTTGGACTAACGTGTATATTAAGAGTGTAATTTTAACACGTTCTAACTCAGGTGGGCCAAGCTAAGCTCTAGCCCACTAGACTCTCATTAAAAGTTTGAGTCGGACTAATTTGGACTTTTTGGGAAGAGGTAGGTTTAGGCCCAGAGATAGAAGTTTCGAACTTGGTACTCAGGTTCGGACCATGGGCCAAGCCAATAGTGGGCCTAGGACGGGCCAGGGGCAAGCCATTTGCGCGCTTTCATTTATTTTGTTCTTTTCTATTTTTCGAGTTGTTGTATAAGACTATAAATTATTAAATTTATACTTTATAATTTATTATAAGTTTATTTATTAATTTATTATTTTATTATAAGTTTATAATTTATTATAAATTTATAACTTTATAAGTTTATTAGTTTGTTAGTTACTTATTAAATAAGTTAATAGTCTAACATTAGTTTATTAGTAATTTATAAATTTATGGTTTATTATTATTTTATTATAAATTTATACTATATTAGTTTATAAATTATTAAATTTAATGTGTATTATTTAATATAAATTAATTAGTTTTTATAAGTTTATTAGTTGATTAGTTTATAAGTTTATAGTTTATTATTAGTTATTAGTTTATTATATAAGTTTGTATTTTATTAGTTTATATTTTATTATAAATTTATTAGTTTATTATAGGTTTATAAATTAGTTTACTTATTATATATTAATATTAGTTTAGAAATTATGTTATAAATTAATATTTATAATACATAAATACAATAAGTTTGAACACTTTAAGTAATTAAATATAATATAAATTTTATTATTCAAAATTAAAAAATAACCAATTACGTACATAAACATTATATTTTACGAAGTAAACAAAGTGATTCGGGCTAAAACTAGGCCAGCCTCGAGTTTGGGCCTTAGGTTGGGCCGGCCCATGGGCTCCGAGGGTGGTCTAAGCTCGCAGGTGAAAATTTCGGCCTAGGGTGGGTCGGGCCGCTATAGTACCGCGGATCGAACCAAAATTACACTCATAATATATATATACCAGCTAAATATGAGGAGGGAGAGTACATAGTGTCGGCCAGTTTCATCAAGAATCCCAGCAGCAGCTGAAGCATAATTGACTCCGCCGAGAATTCTGGTCCCGGTAGTGGCGGGATCTGCAAATGGTGGAGGAGAAGGGAGGCCCAGCTTATCTCCTGCAAGCCCAAAACATTTTAATGCATATATAAACGAATTTTAAAATGTCTCTTTGTTCTTAGATAACACACAGGATTTGGTTTTTAATTGATCCGGAATCTATATGAGTTGGGCATGAAATTGAATTATAAATCACATGAAATTATATTATTCTTGTTTGAATTCAAGAAGTGGTAAAAGAATTATACATTCATTAGATAACTAATCTCACACAATGTGAGATATATAATACTTAAGAGAACATGGTGGTATTAATAATCAATTCATTATTAGTCTTATGAGAGAACTTATCAAGTGAAATTATATATTCTCTTATTATTAATTCGATCAACCAAATATGACCTATAAATTCTGTTGTAGTAGTGCGAGATATTATATTAATTAGAGAAATGAATATAATGTTTTGTGCTTCTATTTTCCAATTTTAATGTGTTTTATTAAATTAATTGGGAATTTCAATGTCCATATATGGACTAGATTTGAAGTTCTTGTATCAAGTACATTTTTGTTATCTATACTTGTTCTATATAGGAACAGCAACCACTTGAACAACACCACTTGGTGTCTCTTTCATAATGAAATTGTGTGAAATTTTGTATTACTAAAATGTCCAACGAATTTTGAAAATATGTCAAAATAACTTATAACTCCTATCAACTGATTCGGTTATCAACAAATTTAAAAAATATAATCTTTACAATTCTGTTAACTAATTCTGTTATTAAAAATGTGTTTTGCACATGCATAGAGTAGCTAGAATTAAATTATTATAAAGAGTTTATGAAGAACACATATTTAACTAATATAAGTCCAATGATTCAAAGAGATAAAAATTAGATGGTAGTTGTTGATTTAAAAACGTAGGTAGTACTAATATTTATTGATTTTAATAATATTCTCTGATTATTGGCTATATATATATATATATACATATATATATGTGCATGTTATTAATTTATTTAACCGAAGAAGTTTAAGGATATAAAGAAATTGATTTTTATTATGACACGTTGCGATTTAGGGCCTGTCAGTGAAAGGCACAACTTTGCTACATCAGATATGATATTAGAGGACCCAACTAATGCTACAAATGCCGTTCAAAAAAAACAAAAAAAAAACAACTAATGCTACAAATCTCTTTTTTATTATTTTTTATTTGTTATATATATGATATAACATATTCACACTCTTTGATGCAATAGGGTTCACATGAGCTTTATTAATATTCAATTGTTGTGAATAGTTGCCATATGAGTTTACCTATTATGGGCATCTACTATTTTGTGTACTATATTTATTTCGCGATTGAACTTAAATTTGTATAACCAATATATAATAAAAACTAACCTTGTTCAATTATAAATCGTATAGGAATCATATGATCAATAGTCCAATTATAGGAAAGTGTTCTCTACTCTAATCAAAAAATATGAAACCCGACTCTAATAAAATTTTGAGATTTCGGCCGGCTCTTGACAAAATCCATGAATGAAAAGTACAACTTATGATGGCACCTCCACATAAATATTAACGTGATTTGGAAATGGAGTTGAGGTGAGGTTTTAAATTGTCGTGTTAAAAAAACTATTGATATTAATGACATAGTCGTGTATGAATCGATATCTAGTACTATTGACCATATATTATTAAATGTTAGTATAGAAAGTGCAAACTTTTATTACGTATCAACTAATATGATATATATAACAGTTGATACATGTTTAAAACTCTAAATTAATGTAAAAGAATTAAGTTACCGAGATAATCAACAAATATTTTGCCATTAGAGAATCGGCCGGAAGGGCCACCGACATCACACCCATAGGGATAGTAATTTGATTTTGCAATGGAGTTGAGGAAGTTGTTGTTGCCATCATCCACCAACGAATCCCCAAATACATATATAGCCCTAAACTGCGATCCCAACGCCCCATTTGACCATAGCAGCATCAAGAACACCATGGCAATCCACTGCCGTCCATCACCCACAACCACCAACATCCTCAACCTACAAATTGAATATATTCTCTCCTTTTTCTTTCCTCTAGTAGTTTATGAAGGGAAACAACTAACGATTGAGTTTCAAAACGTGAGTTTGTGGCAATTTAAAGGTGGTGGGAGGGGAGCGCTATAAGCTATTGTAGGGTATGGTGTATACTTTTGTGTCCAATTTAAAAGCTTAATTTATTAGTAGAGGTATCCCAATATTATATCAAGTCATCATTCACAACATCCCAAGCAATGTACTATTATTATATTCTAATACCACCCTCATGTGCAATCATTTTTTGAGATCCATATAGCACATCACATGTGTAGTCTATTTTAAATCAATTATTGTGTAGTTTTTTTTTTCTTTTTTTCTTAAGTTTGTTGTCTTGGAGTGAAATTTCTTCTTTTTTTTATTGAAGTGAGTGAATAGACCCTACTCTAATACTATGTAAAAGCTTTTAGTGTTCAACTCAAAAAATTGAAGTTATTAAGTAGAAAAGTCCTCATGTTAAGTTAAGTAATCATCAATTTTACACGCAAGTAATATGAGATTATATTCTCTAATGTATAGGACTTGAAAACAGAGACGGCTTAACCCAATTTCAGGCACAAGGAAAAAAATTGAATGGGTCGTTCATAACTTTTTAGATTGTAATTTAGTTGATTTAAAATAAATTTTCTTCACTTTTTTTAGATGTAAAATTATTGATTTAGTTTTTTACATTCAAATTTTGCTAGTGTATCTGTTTCAATTTGATATTATTGTTCATTCACTTGCATGAAATTCTACAAATTCTTATGTTGAAAATCCTCTTATTTTCCTAAGCAATTGATACATTTATTTTTCCATAAAATTAAATAAGCAATTCATGCATTGAGAATATAATATAATTTCTTATGCCCTTGAATTTTGTTTTAGTCAGAAATCTGAAAAACTGCTCCTTAATTTTTTGGTTCGTTTGGCTACATTGCCTCCTCGCTCGCATTTCTATTTTTTTTTTGTCATGTCAAAGAACTTCAATTTAAAATTTTTATTTTTTTAAGTAATTAAAGACCACTTTTAGTTTATTTACCAATTGGATATATAATTTAGTTCGACTTTATAATATATTTAACATATTAAATATAAAAAGTGAGACTCTAATATATTTTAATTAACCCTAGGTTATCGAATTGCTATAAGCTGCTCAAGTACTTGATGTTGAAAAATGATTTTAAAATCATTTTTAAGGTGAATTGAAAAATTGATTGATGACCCTAATATAAAAGTTATGATTGTAGAAGTGTGTCCTTTTTATGGCAAATATTGGGTATGAGTAGATGTGTCTCTTTTTTTCGTGATTATTCTAAATAGTTACAAATTTCTCGATATATATATATATATATATATATATATATATCGATCGTGTTCCTTTTTTATTTTTTAAATTGAGCTGATATAGAATTCTTCACATACATTGTATTGGAAATCTGTATAGAGAGACTACAAAATATTATTTTGGTTCGATAGATCTACTGATTGCGGTGCTAATTTTTTTTATTGAATTCAGATTATTATTTCCTACGACATAAAATTTCATGACATCGTAAACATCGTAGCGGAGACGAATCTCTCTTAAAAATTTAGTGTCAAACATTAACCTTAATCTATATTCATCATTAAATTCATGTGGTTTATAAGTCCAATTTATATGTTATTTTATTTCACTTTTGCACAAAAAATAGACATAATTTTCTAACACTTGAACTGCGGCGAAAGTGGAAAAGGATGCGGAAAAGCTTATCCATAAGCATGTGAAAGGTACGGCTATATGTAAGCAAAGTCCTTGAATATTGCTTTTTCTGTATGCTTTATTTCCTTGTTTTGGGGATCTTCTTTTTAACGCCTCATCCGTTTTTGCCTTCCAAATCTTTTTTAGTTTGGATGTGTCTTCTCAGTCCTTTTGTTTCAATGCTACAAGCCAACAAGACACATGTAAAGCCTTCTATAAAAACTAACAATGTGTGTTGAGGGTGACCAGTGTTCAGGGTCATGTGGCGGTACTGAATTTTATAAGGCATAAAGTGAATTTTTAAATTTAGGTCACACTATAATTATACGTATAATAAATTTTAAAAATAAAATTATTTAAAAATAAATTATAAAAAAAGTAAAATCACAAAAATTAGCACTATAATTACTTGTCATTATAATAATTTAACACTACTACTTAAGAATTAACTTTCTTACACTTTTAATTATGAATTTACTACTTACTTTTACAACCTAACTCTCAAATCTTTCAACTTCTTCTTTTCTTTTATTATTTTTATAGTTTAACTTTCTAGACACTTGACGGTTGGTCTTAACTTTGATGTTTTGGATATAGAAAAAATATTTACAATTTAAATTCTTAACTAGTTGTCCACCAAAATGAAATTTGCTAATAGATTTTATGTGGACAAAATAATAATACTAGACATTCTCTTTTTTAATTGACCATTTAAAAAAAGATAATATAAAAACTTATATAAAAGGTTTAAAAAAATTTGGATCCATAAAAAATATTCTAAAAACTGGAGTCTAAAACAATTGTTTTACGAACCTTATCCCCGAATCGATCCTGAGGGTGACGACCACGCAACTGAAAAAGAAAAAAATGATGGTAGCCGGCAGGCTGTAGCATTGGACAAGGAACGAGCTAGATTCAACAACTCAGAACTTATGCCAAGGGGTTCAGATAACAACGAAATCAGGATAACGAGCATTGTTAAATGGACTCTTCTTTTTCTTTTTTAAGGAGTTTTTTAATCATTGGTAAGTGCATTTCTCACGGGTTGTAATATCTAAAAAAAGATAATAATAATAATAATAATAATAATAATAATAATAATATAGTTAGGTATAATTTCAAAATAAAGAAAAAAATAGAAATGAAAATAATTTGTTTGAAAAGAAAACTAATTTGGAAACGAAAAATAAAAGCAATGAATAAATTTTTTTAGAAATCCCATTTTTTTGGAAATAGCCCTTTGGAAGGCGTTCTATATAAACTCACCTTAAATCTCACCCAAACTTATTCGGTGGAAGAGAATTATAGAAGTCACCTTAAATCTCACCCAAACTTATTCGGTTGAAGAGAATTGCAGAAACGCCACACAGTCAAGAGAATTTCGATTGAGAAAAAATTGTCTTTTTGTGTTTTGATTGTACTGTAAATAAAGTTCGATCTCCGTGAAACTTTAAATGTACATTTTTGGCACTTAATTCTCGATATTCATCGGCGTTGATCGTTTACATGTGACATCTAAAGCCTTATTTAGTTCTTTAAATGACTTCTTAGTATTAAAATATAGAATGAAAAAAAAAACCAAAAAAGTGAGAGAGAGAGAGAAGGGGGAATGCATTTACTCCACACAGAAGTGTGAGAGAGAGAATGCATTTACTTCAAGAGAAAAAAATGCATCACAACTAATGTATATAAAGTTAATATATATATATATATATAAGGATCATACGCTAGTAGCAGGTACATTTGAAATATTATTAATTGGTTTTGAGTTGAAGAAGATTTTGCCAGGTAAGTAGCCTTTTACCATTATTAGTATTTGTATGCTTAAAACTCTTTTGAAAATATTTTTAATTAAAAA
This sequence comes from Heliamphora pulchella, assembly GCA_032270985.1. Taxonomy (NCBI): domain Eukaryota; kingdom Viridiplantae; phylum Streptophyta; class Magnoliopsida; order Ericales; family Sarraceniaceae; genus Heliamphora; species Heliamphora pulchella. The sequence continues at coordinate 21,549 of JAULJZ010174615.1, forward strand.
AAATCAAAAAAGGATCTAACGCTAGTTGCGGGTACATTTGAAATATTATTAATTGCTTTCGAGTTGAAGAAAATTTTACTAGAGGTAAGTAGCCAAGAGAATTTGATTGAGAAAAGAAATTGTCTTTATGTGCTTTGATTGTATGGTAAATAAAGTTCGATCATTATGAAACTTTAGATGTATATTGTTGGCACTTAATTCTTGATATTTATCGGGATTGATCATTGACAGGTGACATCTAAAATTTTATTTGCTTCATTAAGTGGCTTTCTAGAATTAAAATATAGAATGAAAAAACAAAATCCAAAAACGAGAGAGAGGGGAATGCATTTACCCCAGAGAGAGGGGGGATGCATTTACTTCAACCTAAATAAATGTATCACAACTAATATATATATATATATATATCAGGCACATATATACTTTGGATCTTGTTAATCATTAAATCACACACAAATATAATCAAACACAAAGTATGAAATAAAACACACAAGATTTTATTGATAATAAAAAAAAACTTACATAGAGATGAAAGAAGGTAGGAGGGAATTTTACAAGAGAGAAGGATTGAAGAAAAGAAAAGGAAAGGTAAGTATGAGGAATAAGGCTACCTCAGTACCTATATATATATATACATCACAAACACATTGCGGCCTCCAAACAAACTTGAAAAACAAAAATGAATAAGAAAATTGAAATAATGACAACACTGTTGTCTTTTAATTTTTACAAATTTTTACTATTTATGAATAGTATTTGGTCGAGCAACTGTAGCGGATCGAGAGGAACAGTAGCACTGTTTGAGCATCTGATTATTTACCTTTTGACTGCTTTTGGATGGTATGATGGCGCATTGAGAAAAGAATTTGGCAGCATTGGGAAGCATCTTTGAAAATAATGATCCTGCGTTGTCCGGCGTGAGTAACTTTTGAAAATTTGGCAGACAAGGGATGCCTGGAATCAATTGTGTCACGCTCCAAACTCTAGGATCACGCGAAAACCCACCCAACACCGTTTATGAAAATAAGATTTGCAGTTGGAAAATCGTCAACTAAAAAATATAACATTTGGATAAAGAATTCCCAAAGTTCAACTCTCATAAACAGTAAACATGCATTCTCATACATGAATAAGTATATCGCCTTAAGGCGTACAAACTCGCTTTCTGAAATAGGCATCACATGTAAACTACATGTCACAAAAATAGGAAAAACTATGGCAAGTCTTCCATCACCAGTGCATCTAGGTCAACTCCGCATGTTCACCTGAAAATAGTTTTACAGCAAAATCTCACATCGTGAGCCGAAACCCGATAGAAACATACTACATAAAACTGTAAAGCAGGTTATGCAATCATAAGCGCATAAAGTCAACCATAGGAGCTAAAAGATTTTTCTCTAAAAAACTATTAGTTTTTTATCCTTGAAACTATGCATATCACCCTGACAGATATCATGCCACAGTTAAGGGAAAGCAGTAAAAACACAGTATTCTCAACTCGGGTCACACAACCGAGGAGAAAGAGAGAAAATGTAATCCTATGTACCGATTTTGCCACAAAGACAAAGGTAACAACTATAGACTTCTGTCCATTACCATAGTCACCACTTAAGGTCTGCTCGGTAATAACAAGTTTTATACGGAATCACAACAACGTAAACAATGCCATTCACGGATCAACCGACTTAGTTTACGGGTTCACAACCCGAGGGCACTAAGCACCCACCAACCTCGTTTACGGGGATTAACCCGAAGGCACATAGGGACATACTCTGCGCACGTTTTTGGACTTTCACCGAGCAGCAATGGAAGCTCAACTCAACACACCCACTGCTACCGTACATCTAAGGAAAACATTTAAAAATCACCAATAAATTAATTTATACAACACATGTATAAAAAGAGTTCCAATCCATCAACCATGGAGATCAAACGAAACATGTAAAAATATATTTTCATCAAAACGTTTTAGAAGTTGAGACTCCACGTCACAGGATAGCTCCAAACCTTCAATAAAACACGTTTTCCACAAAAACTGAACCTTTTTCCCAAAAGGAATCTAACCATTCACCCAAAAGGATCACTAAACCATCCAAACCACAGTCCAGACCTTCAGTCGACTGGGCCCAACCCACGAGTCGACTGAAAACACACAAGAAAGGGCAAAAACTCAAGGCAGAACCACTTCAGTCGACTGACTGCCCAGGTCCAGTCGACTGACCTCCCATGAACATGATCCAGTCGATTGACCTTCAAGGTCCAGTCGACTGACCTTGCCTAGAAAACGTTTTTAAGCTACGATTTTTGCTCCCAAATCTCAATTCAAGCCTCCAAACATCTGTTTAACACCCTCGGGCACTCGCACGTCCAAACCCCACACCAAAATCTCGAAAGAAAACCCTCAGAACACACTTCCATCCACCAAAACGATGAAAAATAGTTTTTAAACCAAAAATTCGATTTAAACATAAATCACTTTTCATATATTTTTAAACGGTAGATATGCATAAGATTACACGTAACACATTTTAACAACTTAACAGTCTAGAATCCTACCTCGGTGAGTTAAAAATTCGACGTTTCGATCCATGTACAAAATCGAGTTTCGTCGGAATGAAATTCCGTCTGAATAGATGTGAAAACCATGATGCCAACAATAAGGATCGGCTGTTGGATTGTAAAAAACCAAGTCCTGGGCCCTCGAGAAGTTAGAGAGAAGGTAGAGAGAAAAAGGAAAAAATTTAGCGAGTAAGTTTTGAAAATATCTTTTGAAAATATCTGACTTCAGATATTTATAGGTCTCTAAAATATCTTTTTTTTAAAGTTTTAAAATTCAAACCGTAACTTCCAACAACCTCGGGAACCAATCCCGCATGCATATTTAAAATCAATCATGCATCAAAATATATATAAATACGAATGAACACGTCGAATATATATATAGCTCAAAAAGAAACAGAACAGGGTCTCATAACTCTCCCCCCTTAAGGAATTTTGCCCTCGAAATTCGCTACAAGATCACGAGGTAAACAACTCCGGGTATCTAGCATGCATCCCAGACTCAAGCTCCCGCGTCGCTTCTTCAATCCCGTGATGAAGCCATAGGACTTTGACATAAGCAATTATTCTGTCCCTCAACACTTGCTTCTTCTTGTCTAGAATCTTCACTGAACGCTCCTCATAGGTACCATCCTCATCAATCCGCAGCTCGGCCCAATTTAACACATGTGAAGGATCAGGCTCATACCTCCGAAGCATAGAAACGTGGAACATGTTATGCACAGATGCTAACTGAGGTGGCAAAGCTAAACGATAAGAAACCTTTCCAACCCTGTCAAGAATCTCAAAAGGCACAATGAAACGTGGTGATAGCTTCCTGCTATAACCAAACCTCATCAAACCTCTACGTGGCGAGACTTTCAGAAACACGTGATCCCCCACTGCAAACTCCAAAGGTCGTCTCCTCTGATCTTCATAACTCTTTTGGCAGCTCTGCGTTGTCACTAGATGTTGGCAAATCACTGCAATCTTCTCTGTCGTCTCCCATACCAAGTCGGGTCCCAAGACTGTGGTCTCTCCCACATCTGTCCAACACACTGGTGACCTACACGGTCTGCCATACAAACCCTCATACGGTGCCATTCCAATACTAGACGGATAACTATTGTTGTATGTAAACTCTGCCAAAGGTAGATGATCCTCCCAAGAACCTCTGAAATTAAGGACACATGCCCTCAACATATCCTCCAGAATCTATGTAGTCCTCTCATATTAACCATCCATCTGGGGTGAAAAGCTGTACTGAACATCAAGTTCGTTCCCAAAGCCTCCTGAAGACTCTACCAAAAGCGCAAGGTGAATCGCGGGTCTTGGTCAGAAATAATAGACACTGGCACTCCATGCAACTGAACTATCTCTCTGACATACAATCTACTTAGTCTATCCACCAAATTCTTCACGTGGATAAGAAAAAAGTGTGGAGACTTCATCAACCTATCAACCACAACCCATACGGCATCGTGTCCCCTAGGTGATTGAGGAAGTCCCGACACAAAGTCCATTGTGACGTTCTTCCACTTCCATTTTGATATCGGTAACGACTGTAACAATCCTACTGGTCTCTGGTGTTCTGCCTCACCTTTTGGCAGGTAAGGCATCGAGAAATAAATTGGATCACATCTCTCTTCATTCTCGTCCAATAGAACTGACAACGTAGGTTATGGTACATCTTTATGCCTCCTAGATGCACAGTAAGGCGAGAATGATGACACTCATGCAGTATATCTGTACGGCATGACTTTGGCACAAATAGTCTCCCGGCCAATCTCAGACTCTGATCTGAATCCACAACCCAACCTGTTGTATCCTTCCCACTAACAACATGATCTCGTATCATCTGAGCTTTTTAATCCATCTGCTGGACCTCTAGCACTCGTGCAATCAAGGTAGGTCGCAAAACTACTGAGAACAAGGTGGAACCCGTCGCTGTCTCTCTGAGACACAGATCAAACGCCTCGATCTCTCCAAGCATTTCCTACTCACGTATGGCCACGGATGCTAACGACCCGTGAGATCTCCTACTGAGAGCATCAGCCACAACATTGGCCTTCCCTGGATGGTACTGCAAGTCAAAATCATAATCCTCTAACAACTCCATCTATCGTCGTTGGCGCAAGTTAGGTCCTTCTGCAAAAATAAGTATTTTAAACTCTTGTGATTGGAGAAAACCTCGAAGTGCTCACCATAAAGATAGTGATGTCATATCTTTAAGGCAAAGACCACGGCAGCCAACTCTAGATCGTGTGTCGGGTAGTTCTTCTTGTGTGTTTTCAACTATCGAGAACCATAGACTACAACCTTACCTCTCTACATCAGAACACAGCCTAAACCGTCACGTGATGCATCACAATACAATGTTTACCCCAAGCCTCGCTCTGGGATAATCAACACTGACACGCTAGTCAACCTCGTCTTCAGCTCCTGGAATGCCGACTCACAAGACTCACTCCAAATGAACATAACTCCCTTCAGCGTCAGACGCATCATTGGTGCAGCAAGTCTCGAAAAATCCTTCACGAACCGTTGGTAGTTGCCTGGTAAACCTAAAAAACTGCGAATCTCGAAGACATTCTTCGATCGCTCCCAACTCATCACAGCGTCTTTCTTCGATGAATCCACTGCTACTCCGTTTGTCGACACTATGTGTCTAAGAAACCTTACCTCAGACATCCAGAACTTGCACTTTTTGAACTTCTCATACAAGATATTCTCTCTCAAAGTCTATAGAACAATACGCAGGTGATCCTCGTGCACCTCCCTAGTGGGTGAGTAGATGAAAATATCATCCACAAACACCACCACAAAACTGTCCAGATAAGGATGGAGGATTCAGTTCATCAAACCCATAAACATAGCAGGAGCGTTCGTCAAACCGATCAGCATAACCAGAAACTCATAGTGACCATAGAGAGTTTAGAAGGCGGTCTAAGCTATGTTATCGTCCCTAATCCTCAACTGGTGGTACTTTAATCTCAAGTCAATCTTAGAAAAGCAGCTCGACCCCTTCAACTGATCAAACAAATCATCTATCCTCGGCATATATTACTTGTTTTTTACTATCACCTAATTCAGCTTTCAATAGTCGATACACAATCGCAAGGATCCATCCTTTTTCTTAGCAAAAAGAGTAAGAGCTCCCCACGGCGAAGTACTCGGGCGCACAAACCCCCTATCTAGTAACTCCTATAGCTATACCTTGAGTTCACGCAACTCAACGGGTGCAAAACAGTGAGACGGCATAGATATGGGAGCAATTCCTAGAATCAGCTTAATACAGAACTCTACCTCCCAATTCGGTGGCAATTCAAACAGATCGTCAAGAAAGACATCTGGATAGTCGCAAACCACTAGAGGTAACTCTCCTCGAACCATAACCTCCTCATCCAACATGAGAGCTGTAAAGAGGAAACCCAGGTTGCCCTGGTTCCACGCAACACTGGGCATAGATACCAAACCCTCATCCCGGTCACCCACAAAGCAAAAGCAATCTCCTGTTGGTGTACAAATCGTTACCCTTCGTCGATCGCAATTGATAAGGGCACGATAGGTGGTCAGCCAATCCATCCATAAGATGACATCAAACGTGGTCATGTATATAATGATAAAGTCAAACTCTAAATATCAACCGGCGACCTCCAACGCGTAGGATCTACATACAAGACTCAACATCACACTCCCACTGACTAGGGTCTCCACGCTCAAAACACTACCCAACAAGTCTAGTTTTAAACCCAAAACAGATGCAAAAGAAGATGATATAAACAAATGCGATGCTCTCATGTCGATAAGAACATTGGCCCATGATCTATAGACTAGAAGAGTACCTCTGATCATGGAGGTGGTAGCAGGAGCATCGGGCACGACCGGTGCTTTAGATGAACTAGGATCTGCAAGAATATATGCTTTGGCCTGTCCACTGCGGCCCTGAACTATTGACTGTCTGCCCGACTGTACCAAGGCGCCCCCTTCTACAAATCTAGATAGCTGGCGTCCCTGGGCGGATGGAGTAACAGGTGCTCTAGTTGTACTCTGCATACTACCTCCTCTGGGACAGTCCCTATGGATGTGCCCAGACTGGCCGCACTCAAAACATACCACTGGGCCCCTCTCCTGAGCCTGTGACTGTGACTGTGCCTGAACTAGCATTGGACTACGGCACTCTGCCGCACGGTGCCCTAGCCGTCTACATCTAAAACAAATAGGCTCTCTCTGATCTGACCTTCCCTTTGAAGCTATGAGAGGCGTGGATACAGAAGACTGTGGCGGATACGACCCCACTGGATGAGAACTCGGACCAGATGTCCATTGACGCTTGTCCCTATGTCCCTGAAACTGTGCACGTCCCCTATCTTGCGAACCCTTACTGTTTCTGTCTCTGCGCATCTCGTTCAAAGTGTCTTCCACCTTCATGGCGGTCTCCACCAACTCTGTAAAGACCTGCATCCTGAATTCTGCCACTCTGTCTTTGATAGCAGGCCTCAAACCCCTCTCAAACCTCTTCGTACGTAACTCATCTGTAGGTAGGATCTCCTGTGCAAACTGGGATGGACTAGTAAACTCAGCCTCATACTCAATCACAGTCATCGTCCACTACATCAGAAAAAGGAAGTCCTCTCTGTAGCGATCTCTCAATATCATCGGGGAGTATTTCTCCAGAAATACCTTGGTGAATGCCTCCCAAGTGCCCCCAATTGTGGTCTTGCCAAACTTCCACCACATGTGAGAACTCCCTCTCAGCTGGAAGGCAGCAAAAGTGACGCTTAGATCGTCTTCCTCTATCTGAAGGGTGTCAAAGATCCTGGTAACCACCTCCAGCCATTCAGTAGCTACCGTGGGGTTGGGATCCCCAGAAAAGGTAGGAGGGTCCAGATGGCAAAACTCACGCAGCACGACCGTCGCTCTCGACTCATGTACGCTCTCCCTTCCCCTAGTGGCCTCAGCCAGTTGCCGGATGGAGCCGACCATCTCACACAACAGATCTCCCCGATCAATAGGTTCGTAGGGTGCATTAGCATCCCTAACATCTAGAGCTGGAATGTCCCTTCGGCCAGAATCACGGCCACGGCCTCGACCTCGGCCTCGTCCTCCCCGTGTGGGCATAACTCCATACGAAAGCAATATAACAAGATAAGCATCCGTACAACATGTGATTGCTAACGTAAAAGGCATAATACACATAAGCATACTAACACATAGCCACTTAAGATCATGTTATCACATCTCACATACCGAGGAGAACCAACAAGAAAGACTCGTCACTCTGGATAACCTACTTAGATTCCTTGCTTGAAATCACGTCCGCGAAACGCGTCTCTAACATGGCTCCCAAGTTTGTTAATTCAAATGCCTGAAGGCAAGACTAATCAATCCTAAGGTCCAACCTCCATACCCACGTATACACAACTATTATGCTGAACAAGCTATCACGCGTAAGTTTACAAAGCGCTAAAACACAGGCAATCAAGCATACGCACATCCTCACAAAGGTGATGTACCTTAATTTCTATGGCTCTTAGGTATTCGAACCCAGAGCTCTGATACCAAGTTGTCACGCCTCAAACTCCAGGGTCACGCGAAAGCCCACCAAACACCGTTTATGAAAATAAAATTTGCAGTAGAAAAACCGTCAACTCAAAAATATAACATTTGGATAAAGGATTCCTAAAGTTCAACTCTCATAAATAGTAAATATGCTTTCTCATACATGAATAAGTATATCGCCTCAAGGCGAACAAAATCGCCTTCTGAAACAGGCATCACATGTAAACTACATGTCACAAAAATAGAAAAAATTATAGCAAGTCTTCCATCACCACTACATTTAGGTCAACTCCGCATGTTCACCTGAAAATAGTTTTACAGCAAAATTCCACATCGTGAGCCGAAACCCAATAGAAACAGACTGCATAAAGCTGTAAAGCAAGTTATGCAATCATAAGCACATAAGGTCAACCACAGGAGCTAAAAGATTTTTCTCTAAAAAACCATTAGTTTTTTTATCCTTGAAACTATGCATATCATCCTGACAGATATCATGCCACAGTTAAGGGAAAGCAGTAAAAACACAGTATTCTCCACTTGGGTCACATAGCCGAGGAGAAAGAGATAAAATGTAATTCTATGTACCAACTCTGTCACACAGACAAAGGTAACAACTATAGATTCCTCTCTATTACCCTAGTCACCACTTAATGCCTGCTCGGTAATGATAAGTTCTATACAGAGTCACGACAACGTAAACAATGCCATTCACGGAGGCAACCGACTTAGTTTATAGGTTCACAACCTGAGGGCCCTAAGCACCCACCAACCACTTACTTTACGGGTTCATAAGCCGAGGGCACTAAGCACCCACCAACCTCGTTTACGGAGATTAACCCGAAGGCACATAGGGACCTACTCTGCACACGTTTTTGGACTTTCACTGAGGAACAATGGAAGCCCAACTCAACACACCCACTACCACGGTACATCTAAGGAAAATATTTAAAAACCCCCCATAAAACAATTTATACAATACATGTACAAAAAGAGATCTAATCCATCAACAATGAATACCAAACAAAACATGTAAAAAGATATTTTCATCAAAACGTTTTAGAAGTTGAGACTTTGCCTCACATATTAGCTCCAAACCTTCAGTAAAACACATTTTCCACAAAAATTGAACCTTTTTTCCCAAAAGGAATCCAACCATTCACCCAAAAGGATCGCCAAACCATCCAAACCACAACCCAGACCTTCACTCGACTGGGCCCAACCCACCCGTCGACTGAAAACACACTGGAAAGGGAAAATACCCAAGGCAAAACCACTTCAGTCGACTGACCGCCTAGGCCTAGTCGACTGACCTCCCATGAACATGATCGAGCCGACTAACCTTCAAGGTCCAGTCGACTGACCTTGCCCAGAAAATATTTTTAAGCAACGATTTTTGCTTCCAAACCTTAAATCAAGCCTCCAAACATCCATTTAACACCCTCAAACACTCGCACGTCCAAACCCCACACCAAAACCTCGAAAGAAAACTCTCGGAACACACTTTCATCCACCGAAACGATGAAAAATAGTTGTTAAACCAAAAACCCAATTTAAACATAAATCACTTTTATGTATTTTTAAATGGTAGATATGCATAAGATTACACGTAACGCCCTTTAACAACTTAATAGTCTAGGATCCAACTTCGGTGAGTTAAAAACTCGATGTCTCGATTCACGTGCAAAATCGAGTTTCGTCAGAATAAAATTTCGTTTGGATGGATGCGAAGACCACGATGCTAACAATAAGGATCGACTATTGGACCGTCAAAAACTAAGCCCCGGGCCCCCGAGAAGTTAGAGAAAAAGTAGAGAGAAAAAGGAGAGAACTTAGCGACTAAGTTTTGAAAATATCTTTTAAAAATATCTAACTCTAGATATTTATAAGCCTCCAAAATATTTTTTTTTAAAATTTTTAAAATTCGAACCGTAACTCTCACTCATTCATACATCAAAACATATTTAAATAAGAATGAACACGTCGAATATATATATAACTCAAGAAGAAACAGAATAGGGTCTCACAAATTGGCAATCACTTTGGAAAGATTTCAAAGAAAAAAAATGATATATTTTGAGATAATTTTGAAATTGCTTTTGTCGTCATAACGAAGTAGAATCAAAATCAATACCAAAACAATCATCTTCATTGTCTTGGGTAAAATCATCATCTTTAGGGTCTTCACCAAGAAGATCCTCTTGAGCTATTTGGGAAAATAATTATTTTTGAATGGATTTATTCAAAGCATCTTTGGAATTTTTAAGAGAGGGATTTCAATCAAGAATTTTAGAACGAATAGCAGCAATATCAAAATTTAAAAAATCGGATGATGAAGAAGTTGATTTCAGAGAAGATGAAGATGCAAGTTTAGACATGTAGGAGGCTTTACGAGTTTCAAAGAATTTAGTCTTTTGAGCATATCTTGTTAAATAATAATTTTTTAGAGTATCAGGATAATACTCTTTAGGGATTTCAAATTTATCCCACCAGTAAGAAGCAAATTTGCAGGAGAGATAAGGAATAGAATTATCAACACAGATTGTGAACTTCTATTAGAGCAACCAAGGAAGGGAGAAATCTGCATAAAAATGAAGAAGTGGAGGATTTAACATATTTGAATATTTACAATAATGCTCATAAGATTCTTTTATTAGCGATGGAAGAATATCAGGATGAAGACCGAATTCATTCCACTAGATGTGGAACCAATATAGAAGTAGATTATCAAAATAATTACAAAACTTGATAAACCATGAATGTTTCATGGTATCATTTTGAAAATAAAATAGCATATGAAAAGTTTTTTAATAATCATAAAAATTATATGTTTTAGGTCGAATGGCATTATTTTAAAAATGTTTATTAAAATTATCACCTCGACCCCAAGCATTTTTAGAAATAATTTTTAAATCACACATTTAGAATAACTAATGATAGTACCATTGTCATTGCTATTATGTTGAATTTTTACGGAGTCAGTTTCTAATAAATAGTTTCAAAAAATAGGCGATTGGGGCTACCAGTTGCAGATATATAGAACCATCTTGGTGGAAGATATCTTCCAATAATTTGGGCAATAGCCACAGGCTTTTCTTGATCACTCTTTGATAAGATCACTTTATAATCCTCTTTTTCAAGAGAGATAATGGGAAAAAAGGTTTCATTGAGAATATATGACTGTGCTTTTAAAATCTTCTGAAAGGGGGTATTACCTTTCACATATTGTGTGCGTGTATGGTTATAGAGAGTATCACTCATTGTACATTTGTCTTTGGACATTAGTAAGATTGAAGATTGAACTTTTGAACCCTGCAAAAATTCTTGAGTCAAAAAGTCAGGTAGAGAATTAGATTCTCCGTTAATAAATTTAATATCAAAATCAAATATAAATAAAATAGCTTGCCAACGAACAAATATTTGGTTAGAAACAATATTTTTGACATCTTTTTCTAAAATATCTTTTGCAGCTTTACAATCAATTTTTAATAAAAACTTTTAATTTAATAAATCAGTTTCAAATTTAGTGATATACAAAACAATTGATAATATTTCTTTTTTAATTGTGGAATAATTACTTTAAGTCGGTTTTTATACACCACTTGTATATCGAATTAATTATTCTTGACCTTGATATTTTTGTTTGAATATACCTCCATATCCAATATCAGAGGTATCTCTCTCAATAATTTTAAAAGTATTAGGAATAGGCAAACATAAGCATGAAAGTTTTTTTGCATATTGTTTAATTTTTTGAGCAGTTTTTGTGTGTTGTATTGTCTAAGGTTTTAGATTCTTTTTTAACCTTTGATATAATAATTTTGTATCCTTATGCGTATCTTGATAAAATATTTTAATGTAATTTAAGCTTCCTAAGAATTTTTGTAATTGAGTTTTATTTAAAATTTTATCTGAAAATTTATTTACAAATTCTATAGATCTATCGATTAGGATTATTGTGCCTTGATAAATATTATGACCAAGAAATTTTATTTTAGTTTGGAATAATTTTATGTTTTGAGCACTTAGAACTAATCTAGTAGATTTAATAATATTATAAAATTTATTTAAATATTTAATATGTTGAGATATTGATAAAAAAATATTAAGACATCATCAATATAGATAATACAAAATGGAATATAATTATTAAATATATATCATTCATGATTCTCTCTAAAATTCTAAAGAAGCATTTTTTAATGCAAAATGCATAACATTCCATTCATAGTGTCCAAAGGACACAGTGAATGCAGTTTATATATATATATATTTCTCATCAATTTGTATTTGTCAAAAGTCAAATTTTATGTCAAATTTAGAAAATATTTTTACTTAATTTAAACGGTTTAATAATTTTTTTTATTAAGAATCAATTTGCTTAGTTTAATCGGTTTAATAAATCTTTTTTATTAGGATTGAGATTTCTAATCCATTGTAAAACTTTATTTAATAGTTTATAATTAATCACTTAGCGAGGAGTTCATCTTTCTAAGTCAGTATTTTTATTTACGGGCTGCACATGACTATCGAGATTGACTGGGACGAAACAATTTTTTATCTAAGAAATCTTGAATTTTTTTTTCACAATATTCAATTTGGGTTTGATCTATTTGGGAAGGTCAAATATTTGTTGGAATAAATCTTTCATTAAAATCAGATTTATATGGTAATTGTACTATATGTTGTTTATGAGAAAAAAAATAAATTTTCTCATATAAAGTTTTAAATTTTTCTATTTGTTTTTGTATTTTAAATTTATTGATTTGTTCTTCAATTTGAGTGTAAGACAATTCTTCTTGTAAAAAATGAATTTATTTTTGTTTAAAAATTAAATTAGTTTTTAATTCTTGTAATGTATGTGGTTGAGGAAAAAATATAAATGAAAAATTCATTTATTTATTTTCTAATAATTTTGTTGAAATACCTTCATGAGTGACTTTAAATGGAGCAATCATTGTTAGGAAAAGTGTTCCTAAAATCATGTGTTGAGATAAATCTTGAACTAAGATAAATTCTGTTTGAAAACAAATTCCTTAATAACAAATATAAGCATTCGATAATTTGTAATTTATTTTCATTGAACTGCCAATAGCAATATGGAAACTTTATTTAGTTTTTTCAAAATATTTGGTAGGAATTAACCCTTCATGTATACAATTAAGATCCGTACCAGAATCTACTAATGTGATTGCTTCAACTATAAAATCTTTTTGGATTACTAAATGTATTTTTATATACTATTTTTGAAACATGATTTGATTTCATAAAGGATAATTGGATTTATTTATTGTTAAATTAGGATCAACAGGTTCTTGTATAACAATGCCGTTATTTTTATTTTTATTTTTATTTTTATTTTTTCCATTATGTATTACATTTGTACTTTCTTGCGTACTAGGAGATGGTTCATAGGTAAAATTCATTGGTTCTCTTTTATTATTTTCTACGATCAAAATTCTTTCTTGTAAGCTTTTAATATCTTGTTTTAATTAATTTAATTCTTGATACATGTCATGAATTGTAAGTATTTGAACTGGTTGTTTTTCTAATCTTTTTAAGACATTTTTAAAATCAAATTTCAATGGTGTAGGTTTTCCTAAATGTTGTGTTCGAGCTGTAACTTAGTCTAAATATTGGAGTATGATTTCAATTCGTGTTTTAGGATCATTGATTTGATTAAGATTATCTAATATTTCTTGTTCAGCTTTAGCTATGACATTAATAGATAATCCATTCATATTTAAAATTGCTTGACAATAATCATTTTGTGTTTGACATTTGTTACAACATTGATTATTATTGTCTTCATCCGAGTCACTTGCTAATGTTATTAAATCTTGATTTAATTCTTGTGAGATCCGGTTCCTTTTTATTTTCATATGTATATCTCATGTGTTGTTTACCGCTTTGCTCGTTGTTTAGAACAACATGTTTATGTATACGTGTTATGCATGCGAGCTGGTAGCAGGGAGTGGGTCGGTGAGGTGACCGCTCGAGCGGTGGTCGTCCGCTCGAACGGTGGTGTGGCAGAGATGTATGTCGGTAGGGGTCCGCTCGAGCGGTGCTTGGGTGCTCGAGCGGTGGAGGCCTGGCACAAAAATCCATAAAATCCACAAAAATGTCTTTTGAGTCACAAAAATATCTTTTTCAAGCCTTTCTCTTTCTCTACACATTTTTTTTTCTCTGCCTTCTCTCTAACTTCTCGAGGCCCGGGGCTTGATTTTCAACGATCAGATAGCGGATTCTTAGTATCCTCGTGGTGGGTTACGCATTCATCTGGATAAAATTTTGTTCTGACAAAGTTTAGTTTTGCTCGTCGATCGAGACGTTAATTTTTGACTCAACGAGGTAGGATTCTAGACTATGTTGTCTTTAAAGGGTGCTATGTGCAATTATATGCTATTTCACTGATTAAAAATGCATGAAAAATTGATTTATGATTCGTTAAATCGGGTTTTGATTTAATAATCATTTTTGGTTGATTTTGGTTGGATAGAATTAGGTTTTGAATGTTTCTTTTGAGGTTTAGTGGTTGTTTTGAGCTTATATATGTCCAAGGGTGTAAAAAGGGAGTTTGGAGGCTTCGATTTGGGGTTGAAATGGAAATTTGATGTATAATGGTGAAGAGATTGGGCTTTGAGGCTTGGAACTCAAAACAGGAAAAATCTAGATTTTTCTCGGGTGCCTGCTCACTCAAGCACCCGAAGTTCGCTTGAGCGGATTGGCTGCATAGGGCCATTTTTGTTTAACCATATCTCTCTCATTCGGACTTGAAATTGGGTCGTTTTTGTTCTCAAATTGAAGCCTCGAAAGTCTTCTTTCCAATGATACCAATCTCACAATAAAACTCTTTTTGTAGAAAAAGTTAAAACCAAAATAGTGAGGGTGTGTCAAAATTTCTTGACTACTTTTCATTCGTTTTTGGCCAAATGTCATATTTTATGTTTAAACCTTATTTGTTTTGGTAAAAGGAATGTTTTACGCTTTTCTTAGTTCATTACATGATATGACTTGTGGGCGTTCATGATTTTCAAAAAGGTGATTTTGAAATCGGAGGGTTTATGAAAATCGTGAGAAAAGCGTGTTTTGGAGGTTTGGAGCTAACCATCGGGGTTGAGTATCAGCTTTTAAACGTTTTATGGAAAATGATGAAATATTTTGAAATATTTTACTTGATCTCCACGTTGATGGATAGATCTTTATACATGTTGATGTATAATTGTAGAAATATTTTCGTAATTGAGGTACGACGAATTTTTAAATAATTTCTATAGATGTACCGTGATTGTGGGTGCATTGAGTTGGGCATCTATTACTCCTCAGTAGAAGTTCAAAAACGTGCGTAGAGTAGGTTCGCTACGGTCCTTCGGGTTAATCCCCGTAAACGTGGTTTGAATGTTTCTTCCATCGGTCGTGAAAATCCATAAAGAGCCGGTTGCCCCTGTGAGTGGTTTACATTGTTGTGATCCCATATAGAACTTGTCATTACCTAGCAGGCCTTAAGTGGTTTAGGATTAGGGTAATGGGCATAAGTCAATAGTGGTTACCTTTGTCCTTGTGTGTGGCAGAGTCGGTACATAGGATTCATTTTATCTTATTTTTCCTCGGATGAGTGGCCCGAGTGGAGAATATTGTTTTACTACTATTTTTCCTCAATTGTGGCATGTTACTTGCACTGTTGGCAATATATGGTTTTATACATGGTTTTAAGGATAAAAATATGGGATTTGATGAAATGAAATTGTTTTTGAGACTAGAGTTAGTCTGATGAAAAACTTTTTTGGCTCCTGTGAGTGAGTCAGCATGTACTATAATTGCATATCCTGCTTTATGGCTTTATAGTCTTTTCCTATTAGGCTTCAGCTCATGGTGTGAGATTTTGTGTAAACTTTTTTCAAGTATAGGTGAACATGAGAAGTTGACCTAGATGCCCGTGGTAGCGGAAGAGTTGTTGTAGTTTTTCTTTGTTTTGAGACACGTAGTTTTACATGTGATGTCTATTTCTGAAGGCGAGTTTTGTACGCCTTGAGGCAATATACGTATGCATGTATGAAACTGTATATTTACTGCTTATGAGAGATGAATCTTGGGTACTCTTTTATTCAAATATAATATTTTTGAGTGATAGTTTTCCAACTAAAGATATTTTCATAAATGGTGTTTTGGTGAGTTTTCACGTGACCTTAGAGTTTGGGGCGTGACAACTTGGTATTAGAGCTCTGGGTTCAAATACCTAAAAGCCATGGGAAAAAAAGTGCATCACCTTGTGAGGATGTGCGCGTGCTTGATTACATGTGTTTATGCATTTTTTTAATGACATGAGATAGCCTATTAAGCATGAAAGTTTGTGTATACGTGGGTATGGAGGTTGAACCTTAGGATCGATTAGTCTTACCTTCAGGCGTTTGGACTAATAAATTTGGAAGCCAAGTTAGAAAGGCATTTGTCCGATGTATTTTCTAGTAAGGAATCTAAATAGGTTATCCAGATTGATGCGCCCGTCTTGTTGGTTCTCCTCAGTATGTGCGATGTGATAACATAATCTTAAGTAACTATGAGTTAGCATGCTTATGTGCATTATGTCTTTTATGTTAGCAAAAACATGTTATATGGAAGCTTATCTTATTATGTTGCTTTCGTATAGAATATGTCCACGTGGGGAGGACGAGGGCGTGAACGAGGCCGTGGTTCTGGCCGAAGGGATGTTTTAGTCCCAGATATTGGGGTTGCTAATGCTCCCCAAGGACCAGTTGATGGGGTAGATCAATTGCGTGAGATGGTAGGCTCCATCTAGAAACTGGCAGAGGCCACTAGGTGAAGAGAGAGCTTACCCGAATCGAGGGCAATGGTCGTAATGCGTGAGTTTCGCCGTCTGGACCCTCTTACCTTTTCTGGGGGATCCCAACCCTACAATAGCTATAGAATGGCTAGAGCTGGTTACCAGAATTTTGGACACGCTTCAGGAAGAGGAAGATGATCTGAGGGTTACTTTTGCTGCCTTCCAGTTGAGGGGGAGTGCTCACATGTGGTGAAAGTTTGCCAGGACTACAGTGGGAGGCACTTAAGAGGCTTTCATGAAGATGTTTCTAGAGAAGTATTTTCTTGCGACTTTGCGAGATCGTTACAGAGAGGACTTTCTTTTTCTTACTTAGGGGACGATGACAGTAGTCGAGTATGAGGCCGAGTTTACTAACCTATCTCGGTTTGCACTAGAGATTGTACCTACTGATGAGTTTCATGCGAAGAGGTTCAAAAGGAGCTTGAGGCCCGCTATTAGAGATAGAGTGGCGACATTCTGGACACAGGTCTTTATAGAGTTAGTAGAGACAGCTATAAAAGTGGAAGACACTCTGAACGAGATGCGCAGTGACAGAGATAGTAGGAGTCAGCAGGACGAGGGATGTGCACAGTCTTGGGAATCCAAGGACAAGCTCCAATGGACATCTGGTCTGAGTTCTTATCCAGTGGGGTCGTATCAGCCATAGTCTTCTGCACTCACACCTTCCGTAGTCTCAATGGGAAGGTCGGATCAGAGAGAGCTTATTTGTCATAGATGCAAACGGTCAGGGAATCATGCGGTAGAATGCCGAAGTCCAGCGCCTGTTCAGGTATAGTCACAGTCACAGGCGCAAGGGAGGGAGCCAGTAATATGTTTTGAGTGCGACCAGTCCGGGCATATCCGTAGGAACTATCCCAGGGGAGGGAGTATGCGGAGTACAGTGGGAGCACCTATTACTCCATCTGCCCAGGGACGACAGACGTTTTAGCAGCCTAGAGCTCAGACATCCAAATTTATAGAAGGGGGTGCTTCAGTACAGTCGGGGAGACAATCGACAGTTTAGGGCCACAGTGGGCAGGCTAAAACACCGTAGGGCAGAGCATATGCCCTTGTTGATCGCAGTTCTTCTACAGCACCGTTTATTTTCTCTATTTTTGCATCTGCATTGGGGCTACAGATAGATTTGTTGGGTAGTACATTGAGCATAGAGACCCCGATCAGTGAGAGTGTGATGTTGAGTCATGTTTGTACATCTTGCGTGTTGAAAGTCACCGGTCGTTGTTTAGAGTGTAACTTTATCATTCTAGACATGACCATATTCGATGTCAACCTAGGGATGGACTGGCTGACCACCTGTCGTGCCTTTATCGATTGCAATCGATGGAGGGTTACGATTTGTACATCGACGGGTAATTGCTTTTTTTTGTGGGTGATCGGGATTAGGATTTGGTATCTATGCCTGGTGTAGCTTGGGGTCGAGGGAATTTGGGTTTCCTCTTCTCTGCTCTCCTGTTAGATGAGGTGGTTAGGGTTCAAGGAGAGTTACCCTCAGTGGTTTGTGACTATCCAGATGTCTTTCTTGACCACCTATTTGAGTTACTGCATAGTCAAGAGATAGAGATCTTTATTGATCTGGTCCCAGAAGCTGCTCCCATTTTTATGCCATCTTACCGCTTTGCACCAACTGAGTTGTGAGAACTCAAGGTACAGCTTTAGGAGCTACTTAATAAAGGGTTTGTGCGTCCGAGTACGTCACCATGGGGAGCTCCAGCTCTCTTTGCTAAGAAGAAAGATGGGTCCTTGCACATATGTATTAATTACCGAAAGCTGAATGAGGTGACAGTGAATAACAAGTATCCTATGCCGAGGATTGATGTGAGACCCCGTACCATTTCTTTTTGATTTATATGCATATTCCATGTTTTTAGACATGCTTTAGCGTTTTTGCTTTAAAATGCATATATGTGTTTCGATACTTGTTTTGGTTAAATCGAGCATGTGGGGTTGCTTCCCGGGGTTGTAGAGAGTTACGGTGCGAATTTCAAAAATTCAAAAAAAAAATAGATATTTTGGAGGCCTATAAATATCTGGAGTTAGATATTTTCAAAACTTAGTCCTAAGTTTCCTCCAAACTCTCTCTGCCTTCTCTCTAACTTCTCGAGGGCCCAGGGCTTGGTTTTTGATAAACCAACTGCTGATCCTTAGTATCGGCAACGTGGTCTACGCATCCATCCAGACGAAATTCGATTTTAACGAAGCATAGATTTACACGTGGATCGAGGCGTCAGATTTTTGACCCAACGAGGTAGGATCTCAGATTCTACTGCTTTATAAGGGTTGTATATGTAATCTTATACTGTTTCACCGTTTAAAAATGCATGAAATGTGGTTTTATGTTTTAGATCTGATTTTTGGTTTAAAACTATTTTTCGGCGTTTCGGTGGATGGAAGTGTGTTTTGAGGGTTTCCCTTCGAAGTTTTGATGCGAGGCTCGGGCGTGTTGATGCTTGAGGGTGTTGTATGTGTTCTTAATGGGTGTTTGGAGGTTTGACTTGAGTTTTAGGAGCAAAAACCAGTGAACCCGTAGCTAAAAAAACAAAATTTGGGGAAGTTTAGTCGATTAAACCTTAGAGGTCAGTCGACTGGACCAGGAGGGTCAGTCGACTGAAATTGCTTCTGTTTGGTTTCTCCTTTTCCAGTGAGATTTTCAGTCGACTGGGGGCTTGGGCCAGTCGACTGGGGTCCTGTATGGGCTGTTGGTGGTGTTTTGGTGGTTCGGAGGTTGGGTGTTGGCTCTCCTCGTGTGGTTTGATGGATGAAAAAGGAGTTTTTACGAAAATTTTTGCGAGAAACGTGTTCATTAGTGGTTTGGAGCTAACCCTAGGGGGTTGAGGCTCGCTTTCTAAACGTTTTCATAAAATGTGTATGTTTTTACATGTTTTAGTTTGATCTCCATAGTTTCATGGATTGGATCTCATGCTTATACATGTATTGTATAACTGGTTTTGGGAAAATTTTTTTGAAAATATTTTGTTTTGATCTCCTGGTGAGGGATGGATCTGTGTACATGTATAATGTACCGATTTGAGCAAGATTTTTAGAAGACTATCTAGATGTACCGGGATGACGTGTATGTGGCACGAGTTGCCCTCGGTGTAAGTTCGAAAACGTGCGCAGAGTAGGTACTCAGGTCCTTCGGGGTAGTTCCCGTAAACTGAAGCGGATGGGTGCTCAGCTCCCTCGGGGTCGTAGCCCATAAATTGAGTGGTACGTTCATGGTGCTTCGTATAGAACCTGTGTATATCTAGGCGATCCCACGATATTTGGGGGCTAGATACTGGACAGGAGTCTATAGTTGTGATCTCTGTCCCATTGTGATAGAGTCGGTACATATGATCTTATTCTTTTATTCCACGATGGTACATTCCGTGAGGGAACGATGTTTTGATTACTATTTTTCCTTAACTGTGGTTGGTTATTTGCAATAGTTGCATCACATGATTTTAAGGATGAAAACAGGGTTTTTTGTTGATAAAACCGTTTTGGGAGACTTGTGTGGTCTGATGGGAAAACTTGAGGGTTTTGGATGGAAAACCTGTTTTGGTTTTGTGGTTGAGTTCGCTCCCATTATATGATTGCATATTCCTACTTTACAACTTATTATTTGTTTTCTATTGGGCTTCGGCTCATGGGTGGAAATTTTTTGTAAAACCATTTTCAGGTGATGATATGGCAGAAGAGTAGCTTGGTGGTGTCCGCGGAGGCAGAAGACCTTTATAGTTTTCCTTCTTTTTGGTTTTCCTGTTCCTGAAGGCAGGTTTTGTACGCCATAAAGCGATATATTGTACGCATGATTGAACTGCTGTCTTTTATTTATGAGAGATACTCTTTTGTTGGGTATTCTATTGGTTTCAACAGGCGGATTTCGATATATGAAAACCTGTATTTTCATATAAAACTAGTGTTTGGTGGATTTTCACGTGACCCCGGGTTTTGGGGCGTGACATAAATAAATTTATAGAAAACCTTTAATTGGGTAGTTATTAAAATCAGGTTGAATTGCACACCCGCGAAGCCCAAATTAGGGGATTTGCACCCCCTGCATGTGAACTCGCAACGCGCACTCGATTAACTGATTTATAGGACAAATTTCATAAATGGTTGATGTGAGATCCTGACCCATTTTTTTTGGCATTTTTCGACGCGTGTTTATTATTTTTGTTACAACATGTTCATATGTGTTTTTATGCATGTTCGGGTTTAGATATGCATGTGAGGTTGGTTCTTGGGGTCGTTGAGCGTTGTGGTGCGAAATTAAAAAAAAAAGAAGATATTTTCATGGCCTATAAATATCTCGCATTAGATATTTTTAAAACTTACAAGCTAAGTTTTTTTTTCTCTGCCTTCTCTCTAACTTCTCGGGGGCCCGGAACTCGATTTTTGAAAATTCAATAGTAAATCCTTAGTCTCCTCGTGGTGGGCTACGCTTTCATCTGAACAAAATTTTATTCCGACAAAGTTCAGTTTTGCACGTGGATCGAGGCATTAAGTTTTTATCTCAACGAGGTAGGATCCTAGACTCTCGTGTCTTCTAAGGGTGTTACGTGTAATCGTGGGTGTTTTTGCCTTTTCAAAATGGATGAAAATCGTTTTATGTTTCAAACGTTGGTTTTGGGTTCAAAACTATTTTTTTTCGATTTTGGTTGGATAAAATCGGGTCTCGAGTGTTTCTTTCAAGGTTTTGGTGTTAATCTTGGGCTTATGCATGTCTGAGGGTGTTGGATGAGAGTTTTGAGGTTTCGTTTTGGGCTCAGGAGGGTTGAAATAGTAGCTCGGAGTTGGTTTCTGCTTGGGTTCAGTCGACTGAATTGGGCTGTTCAGTCAACTAGATCGTGGTTCTAGGGGTTCAGTTGACTGAATTGGGCTGTTCAGTCAACTAGATCGTGGTTCTAGGGGTTCAGTCGACTGAACCCCGGAGGTCAGTTGATTGAGTTGGCTCTGTTTTGTTTTCTTGGTTTCCAGTGTGTTTTCAGTTGACTGGCCGTGTGGGTTCAGTCGACTGAGTTGCTCATGTGTGGGTTTTTTGGTAGTTTTGTTGGTCATGTGGTGGCCTTTTAGTCGATTGGGTTATGGCGCTTGATTGAGTACTCTCCTCTAGTAATTTTTTTCAGTTGATCGAATTATGGGGTCTTGTTAATTGAAGTCGCGGAGAGGGTGTTGGTCATTTCGTGCGGGGTGTTGGTGCACGGTTGTGTGCGTGGTGGTTTGTGCATCGTTGGATGCAGGACGTGTGGGTGTCCATTGTTCATTTTAAAGATGGAATTTTGGTGAGAACCGTTTTGTGGGAGATTCAGGTGTTGATCTTCGAGTTAGGTTTTGATTCTCCGCATCTTTGGTTGTCCCAGTGGGTGAACGGGTCGTTCGGGTGAGCGAATGACGGGTGTGCGGCATGTGATGTCGTGACGGGTTATGTGGCGTCGTTATGTGGAATGCCGTGATTATACATGCTTCTGTGCTTATAGAACTCTGATTAGTTTTATTCATGTACGTGGTAGGATGGATACGTGATCTTATGTGATCTTGGTGCATTTAAGACTTTGGTTTTGTATATGCATATGTTGATTCGGTATTATCCGATAGTATGCGGTGTTGTCCCGTAGTATGTTGTATTATCCCGTGGTGTGCGGTATTAATCTTGGTATATGATTTTACCCCGTAGTATACGGTTTTATACTGTGAATGTGTGTTTGAGTATGAATCATTATCTATGTGTTAGGACTGTTATTAAGGCTTGTGAAAGTTGATTCTGTATTGCATGTGGGGCTCGTGGGAGTCTTGGCTCATAGGAGTCTATCTTTGCAGGTGAAGCATTGTACTTTATCTATATATCAAATTATTTTCTAGGTTTTGATGAGTCGTGATAGAAAATCGTTTTCAAAAACTATTTTTCTTGAGGCTCTTGAAGTCCTTGTATAAAATCGTTTTCGAAATATTTTCATCTAAGACTCGTATGAATTAAGATATAAAAACTGTTTCCCTTGGAGCTCCTGTGAGTCGTTATCCAAAACTATTTTTAAAATGTTTTCCTCTGGAACTCGTGTGAGTTTGGATTCAAAACCATCTTTAAAACCATTTTTATGGCTCGTGTGAGTAAAAAATTGTACCTCGTTTTTCGAGCATATTTTGTTTCTATTTCTTAATTGTCTAATTTCTGCTGAGTTTTGGCTCACGATGTGAGATTTAAAATATTTTTCAGGTACCGATCACGCAGGTTGATTTGGAGTTGCTAGAGAGGCGAAAGATCTGTAGTCTTTATTTTTGTTCTTTTGAACCATGTATGTTTACATGTTTTTTGATGTTGGAATCGTGTAATGTAAGCCTTTTTGGCAAATATATTAAATACATGTTTTATTGATCTGTGAGTGAAAATTGGGTTGGATGTTTTATATGGTTGTTTATGGGTGTTTCACGTGACCCGGAGTTTGGAGTGTGACAAAATGGTGTCAGAGCTCTGGGCTCGAATACCTAAGAGCCCTAGAAAAAGGGTGCATTACCGTGTGAGGTTGATTGCGTGTGCTTGATTGCATGTGTTTAGATACTTTGATAACATGAACGTGTTAGCATGTTAAGCATGAGAATGTTGTGTATGTGCGAGCATGTGGGTTGAACCTTAGGATTGATTAGTCTTGCCTTTAGGCATTTGAATTAACAAATTTGGGAGCCAAGTTAGAAATGCGTTTAGCTGACGTGATTTCTAGTAAGGAATCTAAGTAGATTATCTAAATTGATGCGTCATTTTTATCGGTTCTCATCGGTATGTGAGATTTGTTTAGCACGAACATATATGACTACGTGTTAGCATGCTTATGTGGTTCGTGCTTATATGTTGCATCTTATGTTTTGTGTTTCTTTTATATAAACGTGATGTCTGCGCGGAGAGGACGAGGCCGTGGTTGAGGCCGTGGCCGTAGTTTTGGCCAAGGAGATGTGCCTATCCCTGATGCTGGGGATGCAAATGCTCTCTAGGGATCGATGGACGTGACTGAGTTGGTTGATTCTATCCAGTAGCTGGTTGAGTTTGCTAGAGGTGAGACCGCTAGAGGGGGAGAGGGAGTGTTTGAGTCGAGGGCAACGGTGGCGATGTGAGAGTTCAAACGTATGGACCCTCTTACCATTGTTGGGGATCCTGATCCTATAGTGGCTACAAAATGGTTGGAGCTGATGACCCAAATCCTTAACACGCTGTAAATAGTTGGGGATGAGTTACGGGTTTCTTTTGCCACGTTTCAGCTGAGGGCTGAAGCTCACGAGTGGTGGAAATATGCCAGAAATACTGTGGGGGTCACATGGGCAGCTTTCACTAGAGTTTTTCTAGAGAAATATTTTCCTGCTTTATCAAGAGACTTATATAGAGTGGAGTTCTATACCCTCACCCAGGAAATGATGGGTGCTATGCAGTACGAGGCCAGGTTTACGAGCCTGTCTCGTTTTGCACCAGAGTTGGTGGCGACTAATGAGTTAAGGTCGAGGCGGTTTGAGCGGGGCTTGGGACTGGCGATCAGAGAGCGAGTGGCTGGCATGGGATTGCGTGTTTTTATAGAGCTGGTGGAGGCAGCAACGAGGATTGAGAATACCTTGACATCGATTTGGGTTTTCAGGGAGGCCAGGACACCATAGGGTGGGACAGAGGCACAGATAGGTGGGCGTTCCAACAAGTGGCAGAAGTCTTCTGGCCTTAGTTTTCATCCATTCAAATTACCACAATAGTTCTCTGCACCAGCACCATCGGTGGCTTCGTCGGGGAGGCCAAAGCAGAGGGATGTTAGATGTTATCAGTGTGGACAGCCAGGGCATTGTGTACTAGATTGCCCGCAGTCGAGGTAGTATCGGGATCCACAGTTGAGGTAATCCCAGAGTTTCGTACCAGATCAGTCATAGGGGAGGGAGCTGCCGATTTGCTATAGATGTGGTCAGATGGAACATATTCGCAGGACCTGTCCCTAGAGAGAGAATGCGCTGAGCACAGTAGGCACACCAGCGGGTTCATTTGTGCAGGATCGACAACAGCCTCCTGCAGTTCAGACTTCCCGGATTGCAGGTTGGGGTACTTCAGCTCAGTTGATGCGGCAGCCGACAGGTCGGGTTATGGCGACATGCCAGAATGACGTAGAGCCGAGCGTACGCACTTAAAGCTCTCAATGAGCAGAGGTACTATCTGAATGTGCAGCTTTTGGGCCAGTGTCATATATTTCTTTGTTTGAGGAGTTGGTGATGGACTCCGTGGGTGGTCTGCTATGTTGAAACAGCGGTTGGTGAGGATGTGAGGTTAGGGTGAGTTGTAGATCCCGTGTCTTTGAGATAGTTAGCCGTTATTTAGGATGCCTGATCTCGTTTGACTATATCCTAGGAATGGTACGGCTGAGCATCTCCCGTGCCTGTGTCGATTGCGATCGACAGTTTGTTTCCTTTTGACCTTGTGTTGAATTTCGAGGACGAAATTCCTTTAAGAGGAAGAGTTGTGAGACCTTGACCTATTTTTTTTGCGTTTTTTGACGCGTGTTTATTATTGTCGTTACAGCATGTTCATATGTGTTTTTATGCATATTCGGATTTAGATATGCATGTGGGGGTTGATTCTAGGGGTCGTTGGGCGTTGTGGTGCGAAATTCAAAAAAAGAAGAAGATATTTTCGTGGCCGATAAATATCTCGCATTAGATATTTTTAAAAGATATTTTCAAAACTTACAAGCTAAGTTTCTTTTTTTCTCTCTGTCTTCTCTCTAATTTTTCGGGGGCCCGGGCTCAGTTTTTGACGATCCAATAGCATATCCTTAGTCTTCTCGTGGTGGGCTACGCTTTTATCCGGACGAAATTTTATTCCGATAAAGTTCAGTTTTACACGTGGATCGAGGCATCGAGTTTTTAACTCAACAAGGTAAGATCTTAGACTCTCGTGTCTTATAAGGGTGCTACGTGTAATCGTGGGTGTTTTTACCATTTCAAAATGCATCAAAATTGTTTTATGTTTCAAACGTTAATTTTGGGGTTCAAAACTATTTTTCGTCGATTTTGGTTGAATGAAATTGGGTCTCGAGTGTTTCTTCCGAGGTTTTGGTGTTAGTCTTGGGCTTATGTATGTCCGAGGGTGTTAGATGGGAGTTTTGAGACTTCTTTTTGGGCTCGGGAGGGCTGAAATAGTAGTTTGGAGTTGGTTTCTGCTTGGGTTCAGTCGATTGAACTGGGTTGTTCAGTCGACTGGATCATGGTTTTGGGGGTTCAGTTGACTGCACCTGTGTGGTCAGTCGACTGAGTTGGCTTTGTTTTGTTTTCTTGGTTTCTAGTGTGTTTTCAATCGATTGGCCGTGTGGGTTTAGTCGACTGAGTTGTTCTTGTGTGGGTTTTTTTTGGTAGTTTTGTTGGTTGTGTGGTGGCCTTTCAGTCGATTGGGTTATGGGGCTCGATCAACTGCTCTCTTCTAGTGATTTTTTTAGTTGATTAGATTATGGATTCCTATCAATTGAAGTCGCGGAGAGGATGTTGGTCATTTCATGCGGGGTGTTGTTGTACAGTTGTGTGCAAGGTGGTTTGTGCATCGTTGGGTGCTGGACGTGTGGGGGTCCGTTGATCATTTTAAAGATGAAATTTTGGTGAGAACCTTTTTGTGAGAGATTCAGGTGTTGGTCTTCCGGTTAGGTTTTGATTCTCTGCATCTTTGGTTGTCCCCGTGGATGGACGGATCGTTCGGGTGAGCGGATGATGGGTGTGTGGTGTCACGCCCCAAACTCCGGGTCGCGCAAAAAAGCCACAGAACAACCACCTAACCGTCCAAACAAAAGGGATTTAAAACCAGAAGACCAAACAAGGCCAAAACATTTGTAAAAATGTACTACCGAGGGTTTATTGATTTAAAAGA
>JAULJZ010174616.1:0-23641 GCA_032270985.1 Heliamphora pulchella
GCAATCATTGTTGACCCAGATTGAGAGGTCGATTGAGGCTCAGACGCATTGGACACAAGAGTTGAACAACTAATGAATATTACAAAAGGGATGTTCTTGGGACCAATCTGTGCGACATCAGATCTTGACAAAGGATATGTTTAAGCGATGGGTAGCCAAACTAGATATTTGTCCTGAAATTACATCGGACTAACGTACTTCAATCCAAGCATCCCAGTTGACTTCCCATGTTGGAATTTTGAGAGTAAACAAAGATTTCACAAAATCACTGCACAAAGGTGCAGTATCTAGATCGAGAGAATTGTATAAGGGTAAAGGACTTTACCAATATCAAACATTCGAAACCGGTGTTATTAGGAGGGAGGACACACAAAAGGCTTCAATCGGTTATGAGAGTTATCATAAAGTATTGAGAAAGGAACTCATAGGAATAGAGTTATGGAGTTCTAATGGTGGCTTTCGTAAAACTTAGGCTAGCCCAGGTGTTTCACCATCTAGGGATTCGTTAGCTTGTCGGTGGTTCAGTTATCTATCAGTCATCCTAGGAGATTGTTGAGATTTGGGGTTTGTATCAATTCTTGATTATTTTCATGATTTAGGATCTTGTGGAACTTAATTTGGAATTATGAGATAGCTTATGAAGAATTCAACAACAAACATTTGCATTTCATTCTAATCACATAACCGGTGTACCAGTCTTTAAAGTTCACAGAACACATGTACAACATTCAACGAAGGAAAAGATACAACGCCCAACACACTAAAGCCTAGACGAACAGATGCGGATAGAAGTAGTGAATAACTGAGTTATGCTCCCACATTGCCTCATAGATACCGTGGCAGCGCCACTGCACTTTCACGTGCCAAAAGCCGTCCGATCCCATGTGAGCTCTGTTGATTACGGCTATTGGTACCTCTAGGTACATTTCCGAATTGTTAAAGTCTATTGTCTGGTCGCGCGGGTTGATGATTCTTCTCCTATCTCTTGGTTTTTGTGTTTGCATCCACTTTGCATCCATCCTGTCCCCTAATAGCTCTTGGAATCCTGATGGTACCTTCAGACGATAGATGGTCTCGTCACATCGCTCCAACACTCTTAGTGGACCCATGTATCTCGAGAAAGACTTCGACTTTTTTCACTTCCACGTCCTTTTTGGGAAAACTCTTGCATATACCCGTTCTCCAATACGATAGTCCTTGCGGTACTCTTGGCGGCTCCAGTATATCACTACGTCCGTTGCTTCATCATCGTCCGTCTCCGATGGCGGTGCCTCTAATGGATCATAAAAAAAAAGCTATGGTTCACTCGTTGTTCTCGTTGTCATCATCCTCGGGTTCCTCCTCGTCCTCCACCTCAACATCAGCCTCGTTTCCAGCCTCATTTGGTTCCTCATTTTCCCCTACTTCCCCTGCCTCTTCTCCTTCATGAACTAACCAATCATCTAGGAAGGTCCATGCCAACGAAAATACGTCTATCGGGTCTTGTTCTTCAACGGGTTCTTCCTCGGGGTTCGAGTCTTCTGGTTCAAGTGATGCCCATGGCTCTCCAGTCGGCTTTGCGTCAGACGCCATCCTAAGATGAGAGATGATTAGGAAGAGAAGCTTAAGGTAAGGACTTTATGTTTTTAGAGTTATAAGTGATAATTTAATTATATAGACACTCTACAGAGCTTCAACGCTATAGAACTCATAGTCTCCCATAACCCAAGACCTGAAAGTTCACTAAACTTGGGCTCTGATACCAACTGTAGCGTCCCATCCTCTGGACACGTCGGGACATATATAAATATAAATAAAGAAATATTCTAGCCATTCATTCATATTTACATACGTTAGTTATTACATTGTAAAAGAGTTTTGAACCGTTCAAAGTACTTAACTATTACAGTTTTACCAAGAAATTTCAAAACTTTTGCTAAGCACGAGAGAACTGAATATAAGAACAAAAGTAGAGGTCTCGACTCCTGAGAATGCATCAGCAGGATCCACATGCTCTTAGAACTCACATTGTTCTTTAAACTCTTCTTCTCCCTCTGGGATGACTTCCTCCAGTAACTACTCCTTACCTGTGGCACGAATGCCATGAGCCAAGGTCCAAAAGCAAAACACTCTAACTTTCTAACTAATTTCACGACACAAAATTCCCCACGACGCATACCGTATAACACCCAGTACAGTTTATAGTCAAGGAGATAGACAAATTTATGATAGGATAGCAGATAAGTCAATAAACATGTGCGTATGAAATGCAGATGCCCAAACCAATATGCACCTAGATTATAACAGGGATTTCAGGCCGGGAATCACCAGAGTAGACTTTCACATGTATTTAATCACCAAAGTCATCATTGCGCCTCGTTGCGAATAGTAAATGTGTCACCAGGCTTCATGCCACAGCTGTTTTACTCATTGACAATGGCGTGTAGTTCGCACCACTTTGAGACTTATTGTCACTGTCCGCAGGAAATCATTATCATTGCTTCAGGACTTATTGTCATTGCCTTAGGGACTTATTGTCACTGCCCTCATATATCAAGCGGTTTGTCCCACCTTAAGACTCGTGATGCCTTCGCCGGTGTCAATCTAAAAGTTCAAGCTATCCAAATCAGAATGCTAGCGACGAACCCATGGTCCCCAACTATATTCGTAAACCATTTTGAACACTGAAGACGCACCCAGGGAGTATAAGCCAAAATCATTTCAAACATCAGGGACGCACCCAGGGTGTACAAGGGGAATACATCTCAAAAAAATTTTGAAAAATGGCAACCAGGAACGTTCTAGACTTAGAATCAAGAACGACGATCTCAATGCAGCCCATCCCAACAACGGTTTGCACAGATGAACTCCAACATGCCAGGATGCAAGTGACAATGTCAATGATGTATGATATGGATCTCAAATACAACCATCTATAGCATAGCATCAACTAGTATGGTAAAATTCATGGTATAATTCGTAAAGCATAAGGTACAATTATGTGATGCACAAACTACAATTCTCAAGATATGACTCAACATGACAGCATGAGTTCTAAATCATCATGCATTCTGTTAAAAGCACTAATCAACTAATTCAAGTCGATCATCATACAAAGACACTGGTCTCATAGCATGGGTACTCAATTTCAGACTTAGCAACTTTAAGGCCAAAAATCAAGTATTAAATTAAAAGAGTCAGCAAGATTTTTGGGTATCTAGACTTAGAATCAAGCTATTATTTTTATCCACCATTTAGATAAAAATATTTTCTACAACTCTCATGTTTAACACCAAGGCCAAAACCAAAGGCAAAAGAGTGAACAAAACATCCTAAGCAAAAACGGTTCAGCACTTTTCTTAAGATTTTATCAAAAATATGCTTCTGTTGGTATCGGTTTTGGGGCATCATATCAAGTCCAAATGAGCTCATTTTTTAGTATGTTCTATTTCCAAAAGTCCCCTACAAGTTTCATGTTTAGACCTAAGGGTAGTTGTTTGGAACAATTTAGACTTTCTGACCATTTTAGAAAATCGGTTTTGTAAGCCTCCAAAACTCAGCAGAGCCGATTTTGGATAGAGGGTTTGAAACGGTTTTGGGGTATTATCCCGAGGTTTTAAGATCTGATTTTTGGGCAAACAATACTTCAATATGTTATCTACAATATTAATGTAGACCACTTTTGAAATAGGTCATTAAAAATAGGAGTTTTGGGCTACACAAAAATATGTGACAGAAGTGTCCCTTAAGGGCTGAAACTCAATAGAGACTTTCAAAGGGGTTTTGACCTATCAAAGCTCAATATGTGGTGCTAAGGTTTGGTGGGTAGATAGATATACATATTATTTACAACTTTCATGTTTTGACCAAAGTTCGGATCTCATGTTAAATTAGGGTTTCCAAGTCGGTAGTGTTGACTGATCGAAAAATAATACACTTTGGTAAAATTGTAATATCTCGAGTTCTACCTATGTAAATGAGTTGAAACAAACTTTGGACGAAAGATAACACAAAAATATAAATCTGGACATAAAGAACATGCTTAGATCAATTTTTTACATTGAGTTATAGCGTTCCAAAGTTCATAGCAGAAACATCTATGTTCTCAAAAATCAAGTCTCTTAGGGTCCAAGTCTTCTACTTATGTCACGTTAAGTTTTTGTTCTATTTCTTTGCATGCTTGTGTTTTAAAATTTAATATCAGGGCTGTAGAACACTTATAAGTCATCAAACTCACAGATAACAACATACAATAACATCTCATATCACCCATAAACATAACCGCCCCTAATCTTCAACTACGACGCCTTTTCGATTTGTTTTCGGTTCTCGATTCTTGAAATGTTTAAAGAGATGAGTTGAGAGATATTAGACACAAGATTTAGAGATTTTACTTACTTGCTTGAGGGCTCAAGGGATGGTGGTATGGAAGGACTTAGCTTTAAAAAAAAACACCTCTCCTTGGTTTCTTTTTCTTCTCCTCCTTCTTTTCTCTCTCAAACTTGTAGAATACCTCAAGAACACTCAACCCAATCTTTCTCTCTCTCTATATGCACAAAAACATGTAGGGGAGGGAGTGGTGTTTGGCTTGGTTTATATAGGCAAAGGTTAGGGAACATGGAGGGGACAAAAGATTAATTAAGGTATTTTTTTCTCATTTCTTTCCTTACAAATCACATGGGTTCCTTTAATTTGGTTCAAGTTTTGAGGGAACAAATCTGATATGAGGAAGAAAAATACAGCTAGGGGGCTATTTGGGGGATAAAAACCTGACCCCACATCAATCAAGGGCTTTTGCATTGGTTTGCGTGCCATTTTATGTAAAAAATAAATTAAAAGTTAATTTGATGTATCTTTTTGGTATTTTTTTTCCTACTGATACCTATTATTTTAGTATATTTATGAGAAATATAGTATTTTTATGTATTATTATAGTTTTCATAGCAATTGATTAAATAGATACAGTCTTTTAAGTCAAATTAAGTTATTTTGGTAATATGTGACTTTTGACTTATTTTGTTGTGTATGAACTTTAATAATAATTTGTTTACTTTTTTTGACTTATAACACTATATTATTATGTATATTATTTGGTCAACAAGTATTGGATTATCATAATACTTAATTTAATATCTTTCTCATTATTTTATGTTAAAAAGAAAGCAAAAAGTTACTTTTTGGCACTCTTCCGAAGGTGGTCAGCCACTAAGGGGTATTTTTATTATTTTTGATGTTATTTGTCTTTTGATAGTTAATTGTACTTAAATTCTTGATTTAGGGTATCCATGTGTCAAAATTTAGATTTTTAAGAGTTTTTGCTGTATTAGGGGCAAAATAGTCATTTTACCCTATTTATGAAGATTTTTAATTTTTAACTTATTATTTTATGATATTTACTTCATTTAGAATGTTGGGAGACTCTCCAGGTACTAAGTTTTTGTTTTCTGTGTTTTGGACCTTTTTGGAGTTTTTAGGCCAAACTTAGGATTTTCGATTCGAGTTAGGGTTTTGAATCTCGTCCGTGCTCTATTGCCTTGTGGACTATCCGTCACTAATACTAGGGTCCGAGCAGGGTTTGTACTGGGTCGTTACATGAAGAATGATGAACATAAACCCTATTTTTTTATGATGGAGACATGTAGTTATCTTTTGTAAAATGTAAAGAATTTAAAGATGTAGCTCATGTATACATGCTTTGGTTAGATACATTTGCTCCTAAGCTTTATATTGTATAACTTTAAGAATCTATGATTTTTTTTGGGTTAGATGTAAATCTCATAAGATGTATGAATGATAGATACAATGATTTGGAGAATGTTACTTATTAGATGATATTGAGTTGTGATTGCGTGTTGAGCTGAGTCTGAGTATATTTAATATTTGAGTTTGATAGGTGCATCGGTAATTTGGGATAGTCTAAAAAATATTGAAAACTCTGTCAAAATTTTTAGAGAACATACTTAGAATATTTGGAGTTTGGAATAAATAATGACATATAACAAACTAAATTCAAGAGATTATTATTAAAAAAATTTGGTTATAAGAGGAATAAGTTAACACGTGGAGTTCACGTGTCTCGGAGTCGAAGGTGTTAGAATGGAATTAATGAGAGAGAGAAAAGGGTACGAAGGTGTTAGGATGAAAAAAGTAATAGCATTCTAAGTACTGTTCTTCTCTTCTTAAATTAGGAGAAAACAGAGATAAAGTGAAGTATTTGTCATAATATATATATATATATATATATATATATATATATATACACACACACGAGGGAGGTCCTGTAAATTATATTTGTTTGATGGATTGAACCCAGTCTGATCAAACTCGCCAATGGATTGAACCCTACAAAGACGAACAAACGTAAACTGACTAGCGGCAACTTGCCGAAAGCCGCTTCGATGATGAACTTAGAAAGGGTTTGAGGAAGAAAATTGGTAAGAAGACAATTTGACAGAGCTTTGGCTAGTAAAATGAGTTGTGCATGCCTTCTGACTTGGGTGAGTTCCCTTTTTATCGGGATACAAATCCCCCCCTTTTTTTTTCATTCCTCATGATGACTTTTGTCTGACAAACCTTCCTGAAAAACGGCTCTGCAACCTCTGGTCATGCCAGCGGCGAAGGCAGACCAACTGCAGTCACACCGCCATAAATATTTATATCTCGGCCAGTCTTTTGGGCCGAGCTACTAATTTTAAATGCTTCCTCCTTGGCCGTATCGCACTTGATGGTGGAAATCCTTCGATCTAATTACATATAATGCTGTACCATCGTCGTTACATCGCATTTAATGCTACACTGTCACGGTCACATCGCATTTAATGCTATTTTTAAGTTCGGATCCAAGTATCTCGCCAGTCATGGTGAGCTCGGCCCTACGACCGTCCTCTCTAAGTGGGCTTTCTCGCCACTCTCTTAATGTATTTTGTAGCCCTTTACCTATTTTTATAAATTTTATATATCAACTTAGCATCTCTTACCCTTTATAATTATTATCAAACCAAAAACAAAAAATAGTTTCCATTCATTCCCTTCTCCTTACTTCTATTCCTCTTCATAACTACCATTTTTTTTCATTCTCTTTTCTCAATTCAAGCGAAGGCTAAGTGTTAGCTCACACTTCTCTATCCCTTCATATATGACATTGTTTTCATATCTCTACATATTATACGGGTGCATACTAAGCTTCTAAATTTGGATGTTTACAACATTGAAAGAGAGATTTGATTTATCATTAACAGTAATGCTACAATGCTACATACCTATAAAAACTATCTATAATTTAAAATAAATGGTCCAAATTTACTTGGTGGATGACCCACATTAAGCAGCTTGATTTAGACCAGTTATTTCAAATTGTGAATACTTCTATGAGTAATTTTTATGAGTACTTACCATTTCTGTATCACTAATTGAAATTTCATTCTAGTAAGTTGTGATTTTTGAACAACTCATTCTCCTTTTCCTTAATTCTTATTTTGAGATAGTTTTTTCTTCTTCTTCTTCTTCTTCTCTAGGTGTAATATGGGTTGAAATTGGGTGTGTAAATTGGTCCCGAGTCCCGTGGGCTTCTTGGGGCTAGTCCGAGTCCATTACTTTAGTGCTCCGACCCGAGTCCACAAAAGCCCAAGCCCATATACATCTAGAGCGGGCCTAAGCTTTGATTCTGGATCCCAAAGCTTGGCCTGACCCTAAGGCCTGACCTGTTTGCCTGTAAAAAATAAAAAATAATAAACCTCCAATGATTGGCTTGGCCCGTTGCTCGGCTCAAGTCCCCAAGCAGTAAGAAACAGTTACTTTTCAAAATTAAACGGCCATATCAATTGCCAACGATCCAACGGTCACAAAGATATCCCCGTTAGGCGAGCCTAGCTCCAAGCTGGGCCTAAGGCCCCCCAATGATTAGATTTTTATTTTTTATTTTTTAAAATAAAAAAAATCCTCTAAAACCCCCTAATTATATCCATTTTCACCCACTCTTCAATATCAATTCTCAAACTTTCTCAATCCTCCAAGTCCCTCAAATTCTCTATTCTTTAAAGTTAGGTTAATTATTTTAATCTACTTTAAAGATTTCTCCAAACTCTATTATCTATCAAGTGAAAGCTTCGTCAAGATCAAGATCAATACTAAGATTCAAGATTAAAATTCTATCAAAATCGAGAATTAAATTGCCATTCGGTTAGATTTAATTTTTAAAATTTAGATTGCCGTTACTTACACAATATTTTTTTTGTAATACTTCTTAAATATTATTATTTTAAGAAATAATATTTATTTTAACTTTTCACTACTATCATAAAAAAATAATACTATAAAAAAATTCTACTATTTATTCTAACTTACATTTTTTTCCTTCTAAATAAAATCTACAAAAAAAAATATATATTCTACCTTTGTAATAGTCTTTGATTTTTGATTCTCAAGATATTTGACAATTTTTTTTATGATTTGCTTTCTTTTCTATATTAATTCTCTTGATTTTTTTATATTATGGATCCTATAACTATGTTAGTTTAGATCATTATATATATATTGATAGTTTTAATTTTAATCAACTTAGCGTTACCAAATCATCTCCTAGCATTGAAAAAATAGCATCTACATTGCCATCAGGTAATAAAAAAGTCTCTAATGTATGGAGTAATTTTGAAAAAATAGTCAAAACTTATACTAAAAGCACTATAAGTATAAAAGCTAAATGTAAAATTTATAATAAACTACTTAGTAGTAACACAATGGGTGTTACTTTTCATTTACGTTGACTGCCGATATTGTGAAACCCTGACTTATTTTTTTTTCGGCATTTTTCGACGCGTTGTTTATCACTTTCTTTACAACATGTTTATATACATTTTGTGCATGATCGGGTTTAGATATGCATGTGGGGTTGGTTCCCGGGGCCATTGGGCATTGTGGTGCGAGTTAAAAAAAAAGATATTTTTCTGGTGAGCCTATAAATATCTAGTCTTAGATGTTTTTAAAACAAAACTTCTCTCTCAAGCTTTTGAAAACCCTAAAAGCTCTGCCTTCCCTCTAACTTCTCGGGGGCCCGGGGCTCAATTTTCGACGATTAGACAATAGAACCTTAGTATCCTCGCGGTGGGCTACGCTTTCAACTGGACAGAATCTCATTCCGACGAAGTTCATTTTTGCACGTGATTCGAGGCGTTGAGTTTTTGACTCAACGAGATAGGATCCTATACTCTCATGTCTTATAAGAGTGCTAAGTGTAATTGTATGTGTTTTCATCAGATAAAAATGCATGAAAAACTAATTTTCATTTTAAAAGTTAGGTTTTGGTTCAAAACCATTTTTGGTTGATTTCGGTTAGATGGAATCGGGTTTTGAGTGTTCCTTTCGAGGTTTCGTGGTTGTTGAGGGCTTGGGTATGTTTGAGAGTGTTGAAAGGGAGTTTGGAGGCTTCGATTTGGGGTTGAGATGGTGGTTCCCGTAGCTTGGAGTCGATTTTCGCCAGGGGTCAGTCAACTTAACTGGGCTGTTCAGTCGACTGGATCGTCGTTTGGGTGGTTCAGTCGACTGGACTAGGAAGTCAGTTGACTGACCTGTGTTTTAGAAAAATTTTACGAAATTTTAATAACTCTTTTTGGTCAACTGGGTGGGGCTTTAGTCGACTGATGTCCTGTGTGGAGGCGTTTTGTTGTTTTGGTGGTTGCGTTGTGGCATTTCGGTCGATTGAATTATGGGGTTCAATCAATTGACTCTTCTCTTGTGGCTTTACGGTTGATGGAAATATGGGGTTCTATCGGCTGGATCCATGAAGAGGAGTGTGGGTCATTTCTGGTTGAGGTTGGTCGTGTTGTGGCCTTGGGGGTTGTGTGGTGGCCTCGGGAGTTGCTCGGGTTTTGTTATCATCCTCTGGTGTGATGTGCATGGTTAGATGCGAGGTTTTGGTGCATGGTTAGATGCGAGGTTTTGGTGCATGGTTAAACGCGGGGTGTTAGTGCACGGTTATGCGCGTGGTGGTTGGTTTATCGTTGGGTGCTGGATGTGTTGGGTCCGACGTTCTTTTCTAAAAAGAGGGTTTTGGGAAAAAAATGGGGTTTTGTGAAAAACTTTGTAAAATCGTGTGGTGGGAGGTTTGGTGTTAGCCTTCGGGTTAGGTTTTGTTGTACATGGTACAAGGTTGTTGGTTTGAGTGAGGGGATGGGTCGTCTAGGTGAGTAGATGTCGTGATGGGTTATGTAGCGAGTGGTGCCGTTATGTGAAACGTTGTGTTGTACGTGGTTTATGCATCAAAACTCTGGTTTTACTTATGCATGTGTTGTGTTGTGTGGGTAGCATGTGCTGCGTGGGTTAACTGTAGTTAACAGTATATTAGTTGGGACTATGGTCATTCGGTGAAAGCCCAAGAATATATTAGATTGACTACTATCCTTTGGTGAAAACCCGAGAAGATGGTTGGGTAAACGTTGGCTCTGGCCGGCAGTGTATTAGATGGGACTGCCATCCTTCAGTGAAAGCCTGAGAAGATGGTTGGGTAAACCTTGGCTTTGACCGACAGTGTATTAGATGGGACTGTTGTCCTTCGGTGAAAGCCCGAGAAGATGGTTGGATAAATGTTGGCTCTGGTCAACGGTGTTGTAGATGGGACTGTGGTCCTTCGATGGAAGCCCGAGAAAGTGTTGTAGATGGGGCTGTGGTCCTTCGGTGAAAGCTCGAGAAAATCCTTGTGTTGGGTGTGTGTCATCGCGTTGTTGTAGAACTATTGTTGGGGCTTGTGAGAGTCAATATAGATATGTAAGCCTATGCTGCATACATATACCTGTTGTTGTTGAGGCTCGTGTGAGTCGATGTATCTATATCTGTGTTGTATGTGGGCTCATGAGAGTCGAGACTCGTAGGAGTTGATCTTTGCATGTATAGCATTGTAGCATATTCGTATGTATACAAAATCGTTTTCAAATTGTTTTTAAAGCTCTTGTGAGTCGTGATATAAAACTTGTTTTGAGACTCGTGAGTCGCATTATACATATTACTCTGCTAGCATGTTTAGCTTCTATTTTATGTTTGTCTAGTTTCAGTTGGGCTTCGGCTCACGGTGTGAGATTTGAAATGTTTTTCAGGTATCAATCACGCAAGTTAATTCGGAGGTGCCAGAGGGGCGGAAGATTTGTAATCTTTCTTTTGTTTCTTTTGGACCATGTATGTTTACATGTTTTTAGTGTTGGAACCATGTTTGGTAAGCCTTTGGGCGAGTATATAAAATGCATGTATGTTTTTATTTGAGAGGATAACATCGGGTTAGGTGTTATATATAGTTGTTTGTGGGTGTTTCACGTGGTCCGGAGTTTAGGGCGTGACAACTTGGTATCAGAGCTCTAGGTTTGAATACCTAAGAGCCGTGGAAAGAAGGTGCATCATCGGGTGAGACTGATTGCATGTGCTTAATTGCATGTGTTTAACTGTTTTGATAGCATGAGCATGATAGCTTTACAAGTATGTGGATTTTGTGTATATGTGAGCATGGGAGTTGAGCCTTAGGATTGATTAGTCTTGCCTTCGGGCGTTTGGATTAACAAGCTTGGAAGCCGAGTTAGAAATGCATTTGGCCGACGTGTTTTCTAAAAAGGAATCTAAGCAAGTTATCCAAATAGACACGTCGCTCTTGTCGGCTCTCCTCGGTATGTGGAGTTGGTTTAACATGAACCTATGTGGCCATGTGTTAACATGCTTATGTGGTTAGCATTTATGTTCATTCGATGTGTTGCATCTTATGTTATGTTTTCCTTTCATATAGACGTGATGTCTGCAAGGAGAGGACGAGGTTGTGGTCGAGGCCGCGGCCGTGGTTTTTACCAAGGGGATGTGCCTATCCCTGATGTTGGGGATGCAAATGCTCTCCAAGGACCTGTTGACATGGTAGGGTTGCTGCGTGTGCTTGTTGGCTCCATTGGCCAGTTGGTTGAGACCTCTAGGGGAGAGAGATACATGAGAGTTTAGGATCTTACCTCGTTAAGTTAAAAACTCGACGTCTCGAACCACGTGCAAAATTGAACTTCGTTGGAATAAAATCTTGTCTAGATGAACACGTAGCCCACCGTGCCAATAACAAGGATCAGTTGTTGGATTGTCGAAAATCGAGCTTCAAGCCTCCGAGAAGTTAGAGAGAAGGTAGAGAGAAAATGGAGAAAACTTAGCTTGTAAATTTTGAAAATATCTAACGCGAGATATTTATAGGCCATGAAAATATCTTTTTTTTAAAACCTGCATCACAACGCCCAACGGCCCCAAGAACCAACCCCGCATGCATATCTAAATCCGAACATGCATAAAAACGCATATAAACATGTTGCAACGAAAATGGTATATACACGTCGAAAAACGCTAAAAAAGAAAACGGGTCAGGGTCTCACATGGCCTTCCCAGCAACAGATTAAATGAGGCCGACACATCGAGCACATGAAACTCTACCTTGCTTTCGAGTGGTCCTACTGTTACGGTAAAAGTCACTAACCCCAAGGTATCTCTTTGTGTGTTGTCATCCATACGCACGCACTCCTTGCGCACTCAGCTTGAAGTCTTGCCTCTTTAATCCCAAACAATAAACAGTTCGTAGTAAGCATACGTTAAGGTCGAAACCGTTGTCAACCAAGACGACCGTCACCCATTTCCCTAAACACTTGATAGTTAAATGCAACGACTTATTGTGGGAAGGTCCGTCTGTCGAAAAGTCCTTGTCACTGAAGGCGATGACATTGGACTGCTTTTCGGGCATCAACATTCCAACCAACTGGTTGGGGGAGACGTCGATCAGAATGTCTACACTGTTGAGAGTCTTCAAAACTGCCTGCCGGTGCTTGTGGGATACCACGAATAGTCCCCTGATACTCACATTTGCCTACGTCTTCTTGAGCTACTTCAGAACTATGTCTTCCTTTTCACTGTTTTGTTTCTCTACTTGCTTTCTTGACTCCTCTATGCCCCTATTTTGCTATCCCTTCTCTAACTGTGCGAGCTTAAAATGCCTTCTGCTTCTTGTCGGATATTCAACTTGCTCCTCGGGTTCCCACAAATCCTCGAATTGGTCAGTTACTTCTTGGATTTCAGCCACTAGGTATGCCTTTCCTTGGAAAGTCCAAAATTCATCTATGCTTGTCTTTCCTTGATTGTTTTCTCCACTAATTCCTATAACTCCCTAAAGGTCTTCATCGATTCCCATTACATTTTGTACAAACTAATGGGATTCTTCATTGATACTAGTTTCTAACTCAAAGAGCTGTGGCAACGATACCTCATCAAACGGATCTTCGTAGTCATATGGTGGGGGAGCGACCTAAGGTTCCTATGGTCCCCCATGGTCGTACGGTTCCTCAATAATCAGGTGCCATTCTTGCACATCCTCTTTTTCATCGTACTCTATATCCATAAATTCCTGCTTTACTTCTTTCAATTCCCACAAATCATTTTCTTCTTGGTACAAGATTTTTTCTACATTGAGAGAGCATAAAGTTGGTCCTTCGGTTAGAGGAGTTCTCGATTTCGGCTCATGGAGAGGAACGATGTAAACCGAAGGATCAAACACATAACTCGCGGTTCCCAAAAGGTTCACTTGAGGTAAATCCTTCTGATTTCCTTCATGCTTTTTCTTCTTCTCGGTCTCCTTACTAGTTAGTGAATTCTCTTCCTGTCTACTCTTATTGTCAACTTCCTTTCCTTTCGAAGACTCTCATGTTTCTGACACTACTTTCTCTATCTCTTTAACTCTAAGACTTGGCTCGGCTTCCCCGTACCAGGCTGCTCCTCTGTGCCACGCTGCATCATCACTCGGAATGATCAGAACATGCCATTTGAGGTCTATTCCAGCTTCTTCCAAGTCATCTAACGCCTCAAGGCATGCCAAATCCTCCCACAAACGTCTGACTTCCTCATCCTCTTTATCGTCGCTTTCGAAAGGAGAAAGACATTCTTCCTCATGGATGATAACGATTGGGAAGTCATTAAAGCCATCTTCTATCAAATCCTCAATAAGGTCATTTATCAGGAACACCTCTCGGCCGAACGACAATGCTGCAACGGGTTTTGGCTCTATCACTGGGACTATAAATCCCGTGGGGTCAAAACCTTCCCTATTTTCTCAAACAACATTCACATTCTGTTGGGTAGCATGATTCGATAGAGGATTAATGGTCACATTTGGCTTCTGAGCGGCAATAGGTGGAGGAATCACTATGTTATCGATTAAATCTTGAATTTCGTACTGAAACCTCATGCAATTGTTGGTTAAATGACCGTGCTCCTAGTAGAAGGCACAGTACTGAGTTGGATTATACCTGGGCTATTAGGACAAACTGCTAAGATCCTAAAATTATGCTATAATTTTAGTCAAAAAAATCCGAACGAGCAAACACTAAAATCGGCTTCAGATTAAAATTTTTTAATCTCAAACGATCAAAATAAAACCCAATATATATTCCCAAAGTTAGATTAGAGTTATACCTTACGAAATCTTGTAGGATTAATTTTGGCTGCTGTAATAATTTTTAGTCTAGAAGTTTTCGCAGTTGTAGACTTCAATTTGAAACTCCAAATTTAAACCTTCTACTATATTTCCGAATGTAAGAGACATGACGTAGTATGGGCTATGATTCCCATGTTCTTCAAAATCCTGACTAGCCAACTGTAGGATTCGTAGAAACCCTAACTATAGAGATAAATTGTGGACTAGGGTTTACATAACTGCATATATATGGGGCTATAGTAGGGACCTACAGAGTAAATATGACTTGAGTTCATATTGTAATTATGAAAACCCACCTCAACCTAGAAACAATTTCATAAAATATTAATTTAATTCATTCCACTAAAGAATTATAATTGCACTCTTAGCCATATT
Source organism: Heliamphora pulchella (assembly GCA_032270985.1). Classification (NCBI taxonomy): domain Eukaryota; kingdom Viridiplantae; phylum Streptophyta; class Magnoliopsida; order Ericales; family Sarraceniaceae; genus Heliamphora; species Heliamphora pulchella. The sequence goes on from JAULJZ010174616.1 coordinate 14,834, forward strand.
CTCAAAATCGAATATTCGAGCTCTTGTTATTAAATACTTATTTATTCTCTCCACGTTAAGATTTTTTCGATACCCGCTGATTAAATTAAATTACTGACAATTATATATAATCGGTTTCTTAAATAAATTCCTTAAAACCTTTTGCTTAACTTATTTGACTGCCGAATAATTAAATTCACCTGCAGGGTTGGACTCGATCAAAATTTGTAAGTTTCGTTAAGGGGGCATCGTCAATCCTGATCTTTTGGGGCGTGGATTCCATTAATAATTAATATTCACCATATAATCAATATCGTTATCCAACTCACTAGGATTATAAATTCATAAAAGATCTCACCCTTTAATGAATCAAAATAACGAATATTAAATATACATAAATAATTAATTATTTCGGGATTAAGAGCATAAGCACTCATAATAATCATGGGGTATGAATTAATTTATATAGTTAGTATAAAATTAATTACCCCAATGTGGTCCTGTTCAATATACATAAAGTGTATTAACACAGCGAGTTAGAATAATAGGCACGATGTTATCTGTTCCCCGTAACCAAGACAAACCTACTAAAATTCTGTGCTACAGCAGTACCGATGGTGTGTCAAATTCTATATAAGCCATGAACCAAAACTGATATTCTACAAGAATCGATAATCTGGTCTTCCGTGTATAAGCCAAACTCTACACACTAGATTAAATACTGTGCATAATAAAAGACACACATGCATAATATTAAACAAATAATGAAACGCATACATTACTCATTAAGATTCTCATAAAATGAAAAAATTAATTTTATTAAAAAATAAAATTAAATACTAAAATCAAAACTATGATTTTTAGTATACAACCCTAACAATCTCTTACTTATACTCAAAGCCATGTTGCCATATATCTGACTCATATGCCCTCTACATGACTGTTAAAAGTCTTAGCAGGTAAGTTCTTTATAAAAGAATCTGTAAGGTTGTCTCCTGATACAATCTTAACTACGGCTACATCACCTATCTGTAGGATTTCTCATATCAGGTGATATTTACTCTCGATGTGTTCCACCTTCTAAGGTAAACATATATCATGAGGTAAATTTCGAAAATTCTTATCTAACTGAAAATCAGAGTCGATGTACCTCAAAGGTACTAGACCATCTGTCTGGTAAACCAATATATAATCTCTAGTCCTTTTCATATACTTGATTATATGTTTTACCGTTTGTAGACACCCCAATTTGACCCCGCCTAATCTTAGGTGAATCTGTTGATGAAAACGGTTAGAATGGTGTCTCAGCTCGATCTTCGGAAAGTGATCCAAGCTCGGTAATTGAACCCGACCATCAAAAATCATCAGAAACCTTCAAAACCAATGAAGTTGTACCAAACCATCAATAACTTGTTGTCCAAGTCATTTCCAGAAGTGGCGACCGCCATGTTCATTATGACGATCGCCAATAGAACCTTGTGGAACCTTTTTCAACATAGCGACCGCCAATTTAAACATGGCGACCACCAACTCACATTGTGGCGGCCGCCAACTCACATTGTGGCGGCCACCAACTCCAAATGGCCTGACATGCCTTAGAACGTGGCAGCATCTCATTGGTTAAAGAACTCTATAAATACTGTACCTCTGGTACGTTTTCAAGGACATAAAATGATAGAGAGGTTTAGTGAGAGAAGCTCTACCGAGTTGCCGAGCAATCTCGAGTTCCGACGCCGAAACCCTGCCGAAATACCAAGATTCGAGCCTCCAATAGTCCCAAACCTTAGCTTGGACCATCACCCGAAGATCAAATTGCTTACCCACATTCCCCAACTTGAGGATTCTTAAGCAATTCAGGTATTTGGCTTGGATCCCCGGCCTTTCTAAGTTCCATTTTCTACCCATTTGGAGTGACCGGGTTTAATTTGGTCAATTCATTTTAATTACGTCCTCGCATTATTTATGTAATTGTTATATTTTTACATTGCTTTAAATTCTAGTTTTAACTTACTTAGTTTACTTGTTTTATTTATTTACCTTCATTCTTTTTTTTAAGCTTATTTCAAATTGTTAAATTATTAAATAGTGCTAATATTTTTGGCAATTACAACTTATCAATGTTGGCAATTATTATAATCTAAGCACTTATAAAATAAATGGTTGTAATAGTCAATATTATACCCTTTTAATTCAAATGCTTCATTTCTTTTCATTCATTTTCTTTTTATATTAATTCAATGTTCCATTTTATTTTTTTCTAGTTTAGTGTTTATTTTCTTCTAGCATTACTTTAATTTTACTCTTTTTCTAGCACTTTATTTAATAACTTTAAATTTCCTTTATAGCATTTTCTATTTTCTCTTTCTTTTAAGTTTTAATTTTATATTTTATTTAAATATTAACATTTTTTTTTCTTTTAATTTCAGTTCTTTTGATAGCACCAACTTAAATGCTCTTTTAATATTAGCTTAAATGTTCTTTTAATTTCATTTTCTTCTTATTTTTCTTCCCTTTCTTATATTAGTGTAATTTTTTTTTTTAGTTTTTTTTCAGCTTTAATAAAAGTTTCATTTAACATTTCTTTTCTTGTAACATTAATATTCATTTCTTTTATAGAAATTCATTTTTTATTTTCTTTTCTATAGTCTTATTTTCTTTTTATGGCATTTTTCTTTTATTTTGCTAAGACCAAAAATCACAAAAAGACTTTTAAGTTAATTTTTATCTTTAAGTAGTTCATAATTTTCTCTTTTAAAAATACTCCATTATTCTTTCTATTTCTTCTATTTTCTTCTCTTTTATTTTAAAAAAATGTGTAAAATGTTGATGACTAAATCTTCTTAACTTTTCTCCTATAATATTTTTTTTTCTTTTTTTCTATTAACTATAAAAAGCACAAAATCATGAAAATATCTTTTAATATTTTTTTATTCTTCTTATTTTCATCTTTTATGTAAATAGTTAGGTTTTCTTCTTAATAGCATTTTCTACCCTTCATATTTTGTTGAATCTTTTTCTTTTCTTTTAAATCTTTAAATTCTTTTTTGTAATAAAACTCTTATTTTAAATTTCTTTGTTAAATAGGCTTTCTTTTAATGTAGCATTTTTCTCTTTTATACATTTTTTATTTTACATTTCTTATTTCTTTATTAATTCATCATGTTAATGTTAACCTAATTAATTTTGGTGATATACAAGTTTTAGTTTCTTTATTTGAAAGTATATTTAGGATAGTTTAATTTTTTTTTTGTAACAAATTCATGTTTAGATAGGTTTGTCAACTTCTAGCATATTTTTTTTTATTCTTTTAACCAAATCATGCTAGTTTAGGTTGTTTCAACATTATTGCATGTGGATATGTGTTTCATGTATCCTTTAGATAGAAATTGCATGCCATAGGACTTAGGATTTTTCTTTTAACATTTATTTATTTTGGAGTGTTACGTACATATTTTATGTATTTTCTATATTTGATTTTGGATGTTCTCTCTTTGCCTCTATTTTTTTTATTTGCATGCATTTGAGAAATAATATTAAAGAACTAATGATGATTAGTAGAGGCCAACCGTATGGTTGGGCGAACGGGGTGCCTAACACCTTCCCCGATTCGTACCTTAACTCCCGAATCCTCTTTCTTTGGTTAACGTTTTAAAGATCAGTAGCCAATTTTATTTTTCTTAGTTTTTCTCAAACACTAAGTGGCGACTCTATTTTCAACAAAAGGGGTTTTCAAAATTTGATTTTCAATGTATTAAAAGATTTTTCTAAACATTCTTTGAATTCCTTATCTTTGAACATTTTTCAAAACAACCCCTAAATCCCAACGCCACAGTATTTTCTGGCGACTGGTTTATAAAATCAAATAAGAGGGTTAGACTTGAAAATATCATTGGTTCTTAATATGTATCTCTCATCTGCATTTTCACATACATATGCATTGTTCTTCAAAACCCCCTTGCCTGGTTGACCTGATGCCCTGAACGTTAATCCGTTTCGGGAATTGTTGGAGACAGGCAACCTTGCTGACTGTACGCTATCATAGGTGCAGTAAAAGAGTTCGGACGTACTGTTTGACCATGTTCTGCATGGGAGGTATATACCCGGCTCTATTCAGAAGGTACCCTTTTCAATTGACTAAAACCGACATTTTGCATATAGTGAACTTACACCCCCCCAATTTGGTGTTGCTAACCCGAGTAGGATTATATGTTTTTCTTCATTGTATGTTTTGTTTGTATATTATTAGGTTTGTTTTGATCAAGTTTAGGTTATTTCTTTCCCCGGGTTCGACCTGGATTTTCTGTTATCTTTTGCTTAGGCTAGCTTTTCCTTTGGATTTTTTTTTTGCCCGGGTTTTGTGTTTTTCACCACATTCAATTTTTCTTACCGTAGTTTTCTTCCTGGGGTCATGCTCGTGTTTCGTTTTATTACTTTTAGGGAGGTTTGTTTCCCTTCTGGGATCTTCCCGGGTCGTTGTTTCTTCCTTTTTTTTTTAACAAAGGCTCGTTTCTTTCAAATCCTTGTCATACCCGTGAGAGTTATTTTCCTACCGTCATGTTGCCCATTTTTTTTCCTTAGAATTCTATTTTTTAGATCGAACCAGTCTAGTCAGACTAGCATTGTTTCCATGCTGAAGTGCTGTCTATTTCCCCGTCTTAGATGAGTTTTCCCTCTAGAATTTAGTTGATTCCCCTTCTTAACCGTCTTTCTAGTTTTTATGTTATTCTGTTATGCCGCCGGCATGAGCCCAACAGGGGCATTATTTCAGTCTCCGAGTTTATCTGCTCATGATTCACTGTTTTGAGAATCCGAGATACTAGCTACCTGCTGTCAGAATATTCACCCGGGAAGAGTCTGATACTAGTTACTCTGCTTTTGGGATTCAGGTTTCTCTGTGGGATTACCATTGGGCCGAGAAAAGTACAGTCAACACGGGTCTGGGAAAAATCAGTGACAGAAAGACTTTATAGGGTATCCAAACAGCCGACTAAGTCAGCTGAAATGGTAGAAAACGAGATGAATCTGGCAGCCCTAATGAGGGCGATTACTGATATACAAAGAGCCGTAGAGTAACAGACCCAGGCTCAAGTGCGATGTCAGGCACAAATTCGGGCAATTCAGGCCCATATCCCTATTGCGAATGGACAATCAGACGAGACAAACGAGGATGGAGAGGACTTTTGGGATGATAACCAGGTCTCCGATGGACCGCAAGTTGTTCCACCACCACCACGGATCCCTCGTCAGGTGATAGTCGAGGAGGAAAACACTGCGCAGTCTAGAGAGTCTGCACTAATTGAGAAGATCGACCGGATGGAGAAGGTCCTCAGGAAAGCCAAGGGAGTCGAGGAATACATGTTAGATGTGGGGAGACTATATTTGTTCCCAGATGCTAAATTGTCAAAAAAATTCAAAATACCAGACATGGAAAAGTTCGATGGAACCAGAGATCCCAGAATTCATCTCCGAATGTATGTTGGTACCCTATCGCCGATGGGGATTGATAACCAGTTGAAGGCTCAACTCTTTCACCGATCTCTTTCTGGGGCAGCCCAGAAATGGTTTCTAGCCCTTGATGTAGCTAAAATCAGAACTTGAAAAGATATTGCAACGGTTTTTATCAGTCAGTATAGTTACAATGTCCAACTGGATGTAACTACCCGAGAACTCGAAACGATCCGAGAGCTCGAAAAGACCCGACAGGAGAATAGAAAATCTTTTGTCGACTTCCTAAGCCGATGGAGGGGTAAGGTCGTCAAAATGACAAACAGGCCCACTGAGAAAGAGCAAGTGAGGATTGTGGTTAAGAATCTACAGTTTTTGTTAAAACGCTACCTCATCACACAGCCGCTTTCCACCTTTGAGTAGTTATTCGACGCTTGGGTGCAAATTGAGGACGCTATCCAATCTGGTGATATCGAGAAAATAGAACCCAATCAGAAACCACCTAGAAGGGCTTTCCCCGCAACCAACCAAAATCAATCCGCTGCAACCAACCTCGTATCTCGCTCAAACAAGGTAAACTTGCTGAACCCATCTCTTTTAGCCTAGCAGTCCAATAACGCCTAACAATCAGATAAGCCAACAGCAACAAAGGCCAAGGAGGGTGTTCACTCCCCTCAGCATTTCTTTGTCCATTGCCCTGAATCGACTCGTCGAGAAGGGGCTCATCAAGCCATTGGACCCCATGCCTGTTACTGATCCCCTACCGCCAAGGTTTAATGCTTTCCAATACTGTGCCTTCCACCAAGGTCATTGGCACCTAACTGACAAGTGTTTGAGACTCCAACACGAGATCTACAATTTCATTGACAACAAGGTGATCCCACCACCATCTGTCACCCTAAAATTGAATGTCACTACTAACCCACTGCCTAATCATGTCAGGCAAGCTGAGGTAAAGTACATGTCTCTGGGGGAATTAGAGGACCCGAGTCAGCACATCTGTTCAGCGCACCTACCACGCACTCATGTTTCAATAGCTGAGGATCAGACAGCATGCTCGTTCCTGATGATTAGACGCAATCGAGACAGGATGAAAGAATGGAAAGATAATACCTGAGAATGGTATCGACCGCTAGTTCAAGTCTACCAACAAGAGGAGGAGTGCAATGAAGAAGATGACTGGTCATTGAATTACCCGAGTCGACCTTATGGGTTTGGCCATGTCCTTGACGAAATCACCCTTTTCCAACTTTTTGAGGAGAAAGTGTACGTCGATGAAATATAGTCCTACAGGCTAGTAAGAATCGTTTTGAAATCAGATGGAGTAGAATGGATTGATTCCTGGGCTTCTCGGGAACAGGTAGTGAATTTTATTGAAGAAGACATCTGGGAGAAAATTGATAATACATGGGCTATTGAAGATGACGAGAAAAGAAGGAAAAAGGCAACCGTTAGTGACTTGAGCGATTTATGGGCGTTTGAAAGCCCTCTGCACGTAAACGAAGTGAGACAGACTGATAATGTGATGCCAGGGTTATGGGATCCCGAAGATGGCGTGGAACACCTAACTAGAAGTGGACGACATTTTAAGCCAGCTCGGCTAGAGAAAGGACAGCCAAGTGAAAAAAGGAAAATGACAGAGCAAGAGGATGAGGATATGAGGCTGTATTGAGACAGTTGAAAAAGACGCAAGCCAACATCAGCATCTGGGGCTTATTGATGGCTTCGCATAAGCACAGGTAAGCTATTTTAAAGGTGTTGAACAAAGTCAGTGTCCCGATAGATGCAATCCCGAGCAATTCATTGGGCTTATTCTGCCAGTCGCCGAACCAAAAGTTATTTCTTTTTTTGATAAGGATTTGCCCACTTAAGGAAAAAGTCGCAACAAGTCGCTTCACATCACCCTCAAGTGCCTAGAAAAATGGGTTCCGGTAACCCTCATTGATAAGGGGTCTGCCTTGAATGTTTGCCCATTAAGAATGGCCGTCTGCTTAGGGATGAGGCCAGACCAGTTCACTCCCTGCAATCAAGGGGTGCAAGCCTATGATAACACAAGAAGGGATGTACTAGGACTGGTATCATTCGCCGTTTTAGTAGGACCTCTGGAGACGTCGGTTGAGTTTTACGTGCTAGACGTGCCGGCCTCCTTCAATCTGCTGTTGGGTAGGCCATGGCTGTATGGCCCAAATGTCCAGGTGGTACCATCTACCCTTCACCAAAAATTGAAATTGATAAAGAACGGGGCGGTTTTGACTATCCACGGAGAAGACAGCATTCACCCCCCGAGAGGAGGAGAGGGCACAACTCTATTGGAAGTTCAGCATAGTGAAGATGACGTGTTACTCAGTGATTTTCAGTTTGATGAAGAACAGGCTGTTCAGATGCTGATGAATGAAGAAGAAAGATATGCCAACCCACGAGCGGTAACAATGATGAGGAAAATGTCCTTCTTCTCGAGTATGGGATTGGGACGTAAACTGCAGGGAATTCCAGAACCCATTCAGGTATTGCCGACTTCGCACCGTTTTGATCTTGGGTATGATCCAATGGAGGAATATCTGGAAGGGCCTAGAAGGGGGCGAAAGATCGATTATTCTGGGACGCTCAACGGGTACTTCGTCAAGGAAGGAGAAGATTTTTCGTATTGTGGCTTTCCAGAGCCGTGGATCGACGAGAAAACCAATCAAAAGCTGCCAGGGTTTGAGATCTTCTTCAGCCATCAATTGTCTGACACGGAAGAGGTGGAGACAGTGGAAGGGAAAGTAGAAGGAAAGAAGGTCCAGGAGGAAGACTGGGCTGACAAGTTTGATGGTGCCGACATGGGAATGCTGTTTAACGAGAAGATGGCTCAGCTGCAAGTGACTGATCAAAACTGTTTCATGATGGATTTCGATGCACCAGTCGATTGCACCAAGCTTATCGTCAATGCGGCTACAAAAGAGGTGAAGAATTGGACCATCGAGTCTGGTACTGTACACATTATCTATCTTGAGTTTGGGATTGAGTTGGAGTCTATAGTTGAGGGCACATCTGTTCATGCTCCTCTCCATGCTTTTACCATCGAGTTTGTAATCCCCTTTGTTTTTTATGAAATAAATAAGATTTCCAGTTACTCTGCTTTGTTCGATTTATTTCGTACGCTTTCTGATGATTTTGAATTCGACGGGAATACTCCCCAAAAAATAAAATATTTAATAAAAAAAGAAAAAAAATGCGTTCCCAACCAATAATTAAAAAAAACTTTGTCAATAAATCTAGGTAATGAAACCAACCAGCAAAATATTCAAATCGGTTCTTCTTTATCCTCAGTTGAACAAGAACAATTAATAACTTTATTAAAAGAATTCAAAGATGTGTTTGCATGGTCTTATGAGGATATGCCCA